>APFE030121049.1:68888-85222 GCA_000404065.3 Pinus taeda
TTTTATTAATTTTATTTTATAATCGACACTCATTTATTTTGAATTTATGACAACTTTTATGAAAAATATGTTTCTTTCTAAAAAATATTTCTCCCTTTTTGGACAATTTTGTAAATTACTTTATGTGGATGGGGAGTGTTGTCAATTGTGTAGCATTCACAACCCTTCGATTTTAAACTACCTTTTTGTCATATTTTTTCATAAAGAATACCTTGTTCTATGCAATATAAAAGCTTAGTATTTTTGTCACCCTCACTAATCCATGCATATATACTTTTAGGGTGTCATTCATTATCTTCTTTGTTAGGAAGAGCATATCTCTTTTGATCAAGTTCTCTAAGAGTGGTTAATACATCATTCGAGAAGACCCCATTGGAATTAAGATACAAGGATTTTATGTTATGTTCCACTTCATTTAAATAGGCTAATTAATTTTATTTATGATGTCAAGACCATCCTTTCATGACATGTTTTAGTATGGAATATTTTTTTGGAAATTGAGCTATATAGGAGTTCAAGCATGAGGTTGAGACCATCCTTTCATGACATGTTTTAGTATGGAAATGGTCTTTTGCAAATTGAGCCATATAGGAGGTCAAGTGTGAGGGATGTAAGTATGACCATGTTTCCTCGACCATATTTTTAAAATCCTATTTAGAAAGATAAGAGTTATTGAAACAAAGTGGTTGTGAATGTTTATTTGAATCGATAGATGATCTAAGAAAACCATGGAAATGATTGGACAATCCATTGTGAGATAGTCTAAGGGTTGAGAAAATCATTTTAAATGAGGAGCTTGTTGAGGAATTTGTATTGGATCTTGTTGATATCCAAAATGGTATGTGGAAAACCAAGAAACCTCTACTTCAAGGCTAGTAGAAGACTTTGTGCTCGATCAGCAAGAAGTTCTCTCCTTTTGCCATCTCCTACAAATTCTTTCATCATGCCCAAAGAAGACGAGAGTTAGGTTTGCTATATTTTCCATTTGTGTTTTGAATGAAGTTTTTTCTTGCCCACATGCATTGTAGTTTAAATTTGATTTGAAATTTCTAGGGTGTGATGTTTAGATGACAAGTCTAGGAAATCTAGAAGAAAATATGGGAAAAAATGTTTTTTTGTTATGTAGCATCCTTATATTTTGTATTTAACTTCTATAACAAGTGACATATTTGAATCCAATACCAATGAAGTAACACACTATGTTAATGCAGTATACTATTGGCTCCTATGTGAGTGAAATAAAATATAATGACAGATTGCTAGCAAATCAACTTACGAGAACTTCCTTGCAAATGCGTTATGTTAATGTGTTATACTCTATATTGACTCAATGAGTCAAATAAATATAATGAGAGATTGCACAAAATCCATTTTAGAAGAATTTCATTGCAAATGTCTCAAGTCCTATATGTTCATCATTTCAATCTCAATTTTTCATATATTTATAATGTTATTGATTTGTTCAATATTACAGATCCTAGTGTGATGCTCTAAATATCCAGATTCCATAGTTAGAATGTATAGTCTCAATATGCCATTAAACTACTAGAAGGGGGAATATGTTGAGTTGCAAAGAATTGAAGCGGATTCGAGACATGAGATAAATTAAGTAATTGAGGCAATTAAGTAGATTATACATAGGGATCTCAAGAAATAGATTGAAGCACAAATATTGAAAATTAAATAATGCCAATGAAAATATCACCATGATCATAAAATTTATTCCTACCAATTTCCTTTGGTATATAAAAGTCCACGGAGCATAAGTTCTCAATAAATGAATTCGGTTAAAAAACTATGGGTCCAATCCATCATCTAGGACTCTTTGCATACAAACCAATTTGATGCAAATGATTGGCTGATAGATATCAATATCTCGATGCAACGTTCTTCACACATACCACTTCATTTAAGCTTCCAAAGGATTGCCAATATGGATGAAAAATCTTAATGATAAGTGAGTTTTAGTTTTTGGTTCAGTTATTTGTTGTGTCCCATTATCTTCATCCTATGGAATTCAAGAATTATATTTAGTTGTTTGTGATTCAATTTCTTCATCTTCTGGTAATACATGCATAGTTCATGAATGCAACCTTCTAAGTAATAACATCTATGATGATACTATGCTTATTGTAGTTATGATATAATTTTAAATGTGCAAACTGACAATTTTATAACTCAATTTTTCTTTTTGAATGTTGAGGTGCTTTAATTTGAATTTTGTAAATTTATTAGTGTAAAATGAAAACATATTACCTAATGGTCTAAGGATGGTGAGTCGATTAATGCAGACTTATAAATGAAACTACATATGTAATAGAAAAAAATATATTAAATGGTGCCCTGCTTTTCATTACATGCACATTAAATGTTTATTTCTAAAAAATGATTATTAAAAGAGTTTCTAGACATTAGTTTTTTGGCATCTATAGTTTAGTTGATGGACCTATGGACAACCTCTTTACACATTCATAGGAATCAAGATCATATTTGACTTCTAACTTCTACAAACGAAATTGAGGTGACACTTTTAGATCATAAGTTAACCAATCGAACCTAACACATAGTCAAGAGGAAATATATGATCTCCTTTCACAAAAAAGATGCAGAAAAATACTATAATTTTGAAAAATGAAAACACATATATTTTTAATATAATAAAATTTGTATTTTTAACAATTGCATTTTACAATAAATTCATAGATATCCTCAAACTATTAATATGCATTTAAATTTTTTTATATTCAAAATATAGAATGTATGTGCAGTAGCGTTGAGTTGGCTTTTTTGTGTTGAGTTTTTTTGCTAGACTTTATAGAACTTTCTTTCCCTACAACTTCAATGACATAGTATCCATACTGTAAATATTTTATTAATAATAATAAACGTAAAACCAAATTTAATACTCATCATAATTTCAAGTAGGAATTTATACTATATAGTTTATTAATAGCATGACAGCATGGATCCATATTAAGCACAGATCTAACATGAGCCTAGAGGGATCAAATTTCTTCATGCACAAAGTTATTTTAGAGTGCAAAAAAAAGGTGTAATTTTTCATTTTTTAAAATGTACTATTGAATGTTATATATTTTTAAGTAGAAGTCAATATTAATTCATATTAAAATATTTTATTCATAACCTACATATATTTTATCACAAACTTATTTTAGAGTGCATGAAAACAATGGACAATTTTTCATTATTTAAAATGTATTATTGAATGATATATATTTTAAGTAGAAATCAATATTAATTCATATTAAAATACTTTATTCATAACCTACAGATATACAACATTAAAATATTGTCTTTAACATTTTTTCTAAAGTTGATATTCAAATAAGTTAGTTAATTTAAATCTTCAAATAATTTATATAAATAACATGTTATAATATTTTTGAAACTTATAATGCTTAAACATATTGCTCACATATTTTTTTACTTTTAATTACTTTACATGAAATTATATTAGGTCATATGGACAACTAATTAAACAAGCAGAGCATATTCTTTTTTCTTTTTATTATAGGTGACATTGATTTTCTATTTAGAGAATATATTATTTTTATTTTAAAATAGACACATGTCAACTACAAGTGTACAAGTTGAAGATATACATACTTACACATAAGTTGAAGATGACATTTATGTGCTTCCTTAACTCCTATTTTTACTTTTAAGTATTTCTATGATTTTCTTAAAGTTTCTTATTTTTATGTTAGATATTTAAATTAATTACTATATCTCATTAGGTGTATACTGCTATTTTTATTTCACAACTGCTATTTTTTATTTCACAATTGAAATTTAATTAAGATTTACATTCTTAATTTCTCTCCATGATTTATGGATGTTAAACTTTGATAATATCCTATTTCTCCATAATACTCAATGAACTAAACTTTCAAAAATATTAATCAAAAATAATTTGTCATTATAACATCCATGTAACATTAAGATGTATAATTTTTTTTTTTTTTTTTAATCCCAAACCATCTTTTTATAGCATTTGTGGCTCATGCCACTCATCTCGCATGCAAAATTACAATTAACTCTTATCTAAAATATTCATGCTGTCATGTGTAATTCACATGCAAATATACATATGTAGTTACCCAATTTAAAATTAAAAATAACATTTTATTCATCAGTTTCCTTAACTCCTATTTTTACTCTCAATTATTTGAGATTTTCTTCAAATTTATGATTTTCTTCAAATTTATGATTTTCTTAAAGTTTATTATTTTTGTGTTACATGTATAAGTTAATTAAAATTAAATTTTATTTATTTGTACAATTAAATGTGATACTCAAAAACCAAGAAAAACAATAGTTTCAAACCAAACACTTTGATAATGTCAATACATATTTTTATTTATGCGAAGTAAAAAATATATAAACTCTACCAATGTTCAGAGTTAGTGTGACTTAAACTTAATAAGAAATCTATATATAATTTAAAAAAAATAAAATAAAATTTTAATAAAAAAATAAATTTTAAACCTTATATAATTATTTTTTTTTATAAACTCATATATTAAATTTATGTT
This sequence comes from Pinus taeda, assembly GCA_000404065.3. Classification (NCBI taxonomy): domain Eukaryota; kingdom Viridiplantae; phylum Streptophyta; class Pinopsida; order Pinales; family Pinaceae; genus Pinus; species Pinus taeda. The sequence continues at coordinate 73,445 of APFE030121049.1, forward strand.
ATTTTTTTTTAATTAAACATATTTCTGGGGAAAGGCTTCTCATTTAATGTAATTCTCACCCATATATAATATATATTATATATTTCTAAATGATCATGCAACTGCTTATTTAATGGAAAAATAAAACCCAAATAATAAATTAAACTCTCTAACTTCACTCAACCTACTCCAAAACTACTTCTCATTTGACAATGATATAAATCTATATTTATTATATTTTCACTTTTAGATTTATTAAACATAAACAATTTACAAATAATTAAAAATTCTATAAACTAAAATAATTTTAAATGTTAAGTATTTTATGAAATATTAATATTAATGTCTTCCCTATTAAATTTTAAATACATTTATTTTATTCGGTTTATTATAAATAAAAAGTTTCATATTTATTTATGAATGCCAATACAAATATATATACTTAAACATGTATATTAAAAAATCAAATCTAAAATCTTGGAGTTTCGGATGGCTATTAACAATTTAATAGAAGCCTCTGGATTATAAATCAGAGAAATTTCCCAAATTAATCCCAACATATGCAAAATTAATCCCAACATAAAGATTCTTTTCTAAGATTCTTTCTCAATATGATTCTTGAATTTGAATGTTATCATGTCTTAACGAATAACAATATCAAAGTAGACATAATGACAAACCAATTACTTTAACTATACGTGGACATAATGACAAAGCAATTAATTAAACCATATGTAAAATCGACAAATTAAACCATATGTAGAATCGTTAACGATTAATTATCATTTTCTTCCATTCCACGAAATTTCAATGGGTCACAAACGTCTTGGGTGGGCCATATGACCATCCTCTTCTTCGAAAGGGAAATCAATGGTATATTGGAAGTGACCACTACAAATGGCCATATGAGGCCATCCCCATAACTTCATGAGCAAGGTGGAAAGTTTCATTTCTTTTCATGGGAAGGAAAGTCGGTTTAATGAAATTCATTCTGTGACCAAGGGTGATTTGGTTCCCATGGCAAGAGAAGGGGCTTCACCTAGCCACCCGGGTCCTTTGCAATGATTTGGACAATGAGCTCCCGTAATTGTGTAAACATTGTAAATATAATGTAGCAACATGATATTGATTTTTTTTAGTTCTATACCAAGAAATTTCTTTTTAATATTTATAGAAATTATAAGTTAAGTTTAGAATGAAAATATAATATTTTTAAGTATGTAATCAAAACAGTTATACATATAGTTAGGATAAGATCTCTGCACTTAAGGGAGTTGATCCAATTTCCTTTGAGATTGCAGGAAGAAATTTGTTTCATGAGAAATTTGACATTCTATGATTATGTATAAATAAATTTGATTAAGATAAACAATAAAGAATAATTAAAATAATATTTATGTGTAATATTATGGAAATATAATTTTCCATAATATTCAATGTGTAGCTTTTATTGGCCTGATCTTCTTTCAAATGATAAATAGTATCAGAGCAAAAGAATCTTAGAAATATTGGAGAAGGAAATAAATTCAAGTTGAAGAGAGTGAAAAACAAAACGTAAGATGAAATCCATTAGATGCAGAAGCACACAAATTGTGCATATGAATTGTTGTGATTTCTGGTTGTTAAGAACCTTTGTCTCAATGATTGATTTTAATGTTGAATAATTTTTATTTATTTATATTTTTTTTCAGAAGAAAAAACAGAAACATGTCTTCATTAGAAGTGAATATTTTTTACATTATCATATGTCTCTTGTAGGTCTTGCCCAAGGTGGATTGTAAACTCTAGAATATAAACAAAATCGGACCACTAATATGCCATTAGAACATCACAATAAGACTGTCAAAAATATTACTCACACTGAGAGAAAAACATATCAAAATAGAGGTAGAGAGACAAAGTACAAAAATTCTGGAAAAAACTAAAGTTTTGAAAATGGTAGAAAGATGTCGAAATATCTCTCCTTCATATCTCAAAATAGCCTTGGCCACAAATGATACCATTGACCCTGTATTCAAAAAACATATGTCCATCGAAAAGAGCCACGCTGTGCTTTGAAATAACACCCACCTCCAGGTTTTGTTCCTAGTATAGATGCTGAAATGACACATCAAATAAGGAAGTCTTCAAGTCTCAAATTCATTGCATCCAATTGCATAAAGGAGGGACATTCATATCACTCCTACCCTGTATCCACTTAATTATAGAGAGAGGTCTCTAATTATCTCAACCTTCTTAATGCCTTTTCAAGAGACACATTGAAGAACACCCCATAAAGAAATCATCTTTGTCCTGCAATTGTCTCAAAACCCACCAAGCCAGAAAAAATTATATAGAGAAGAGGGAACAATACAAAGATATATGCCATAGCCACATCTTCCCCTTGAAGATGCACTGTCAAAGTAACATATGGGGAATATACCATCTAAATCAACCAAAGTGACTAATTGAGAAGGAGCCTTGGGATGCCATGGACCAGTTTCATTGAAGTATGCAACAATCTTGAGGGCCACCATATTGATATCTAGGACTTTAATCTCAAAATGAAGTTGTTTCTATGTCACCAAATCCCCCAAAATGTATAAAATGGGACAGCCATGTAAGGTTGGCTGCATGATATGAGACAATTTGTAATAGAAAATAGTTCACAAGCGACATATACTCCTAGGAGATGGGAAACCTCCTTCCAAACAACACCGGCAAAAGGACATTTCAAAAAAAGGTGATAGAAATATTCCCCATCCCATTTGAAAAGAATGCATCTGTGAGGACTGATAAATCTCGATTTGATCAACGTATCCCAAGTCAAAATGCGGTTGTGGATGGCTAATCAAACAAAGCATTTTAATTTCAAAGGGACATGCCAACTCCACATATGTTTAGTCTAGTTAGCATAAGGAAGGGGCACGATGAATAAAGAGATGAGTGTATACGCTTCCTTGGCACAAATCCTCCCATTTACTATGTGATCGTTCCACACAAGTTGATCCCTACGTTGTGACAGTGTGATGCCTGCTTGGCAGGGTAGGTTCTGATAGCTTTCCAACTCCCCTTCAAAGAGATGAGGAATATCAAGATGCCATGCATGGGGCCATATCTGGGTAGAGAACGGGTTATAGTTCCCCATCCATAGGTTGGGTACAGTACCAAACCCCTACTAATTTAGGAAATGAATCAAAGGGGTTGAGAGAATATGACATCCAGATACACCCTTAATGGCATTCCTTCCAATTAAAATATTTTTTCGATTCCCCACTAGCCAGTGAAGGCTACGACATAACCATGGGATCACCTTCTTGAGGCATCACCATATGATAGAGGAATGAGCATTTGAGGGTGCCCCTGATCTAACCCATTCCTCCATGCTAGGCTCTAAGATGTATTTACTAAAGCAAATTCTCAGCCATAGGCCATCTTCATTGAATACCCTCCATAAGTTTGTTGCCAAAAGAGCCAGATTGAACCTTTTGGAATCCAAAATGCATATGTCGACTTATAGATCTCTGATAGCCTTATAAGATTTATCTTGCTAGAGATACCAAAACCAGACCAAAGAAATTTTGAGATGAGGGCATCGATCTTGTGTATGATTTCCTTTGGGATTTGAAAGAGGTGCATCCAACATACAAGAATACCTTGTAAAAAAACCTTAATCATTATGAATTGAACTCCAAGGGAAAGCCACTTATGTTCCTAGAAGTGAATTTTCTTTTCAAATTTTGAAAGCAACCAATCCCAATCTTGATTTCTTTGCTTATCTGCTTTTAAAAAGCATCCCAAATACATAAAGTCGATGTGTAGGGGGTGAATTCTCACTCCAAATAAAGTTGCCATATTTTGGATATGTTCTGAGTCAACCTCATATATGATAATCTATGATTTGTTGTTGTTGATGTGAAGACTATTGGATTTTCCAAAATGATCAAAAATTTGGTGGAAAGATGTCCATTCCTGTATGTTTTCCATCCCCTCACAGAGGACGTCATCCACAAATAATATATGAGACATTGTGCAATTGTTGTCAGCCTTACAACCCACAATAAGACCAGACACCATCTTGACTTTTACACTACTGAATGCATCCATTACAAGTATGAAGAGTAAGGGAGACAATGCACAACCTTGATGAGACCCCCTATGTACCTTGAAGAAAGGAGCAGGTTCATTGTTGATAAGGACTGCCATTGAAGTTGTGGAGAAGCATGCCTTAATTCACTGAACATGCCTATGTGCAAAGACAATTTTATATAAAACCATGATAAAAAATTCCCAATCCACGCGATCACATGCCCAATTGAAATCAATTTTCAGCAGACATGCTTTTAATTTTCTGGATTTTATCGAGTGAATGCACTCTTGAGAAATAGAAACATCATCATGGATTCTTTTGTTAGACAAAAAGCCAAATTTCTCCAACGAGATGTGAGAAGACAAAATTTGTTTGATTCCATTGGCTAGTAGTTTGGATATCATCTTATATATAGAGTTACATAATGAAATGGTTTTGAAATCATGAAATGAAAGAGATTTACATTTTTTGGGGATTAATGTTTGAAAAGTAGAATTGAATGCACCTGGAATATGCCTAGAAATTCTAACAGCTTCCGCCATTTTGACTAGCTCAAGACTCATCAGCTCGAAAACATGCAAGAATATGTTAACTGGCCATCCATTAGGACTGGGACTCTTGTCCTTGGCCATTTCCTTAAGAGTTTACTGCAACTCCTCACTCGAGATTGGATCATCCATCATAGCTACATTCGCCTCACTAACCATCTGTGGGAATAAATTGACCAGCTCTCCTTTTTATTCCATATGATCACCCTCTGCTTTCTTGAAATGGTTGCTAAAATGTTTAAAAGAATCTTTTTTATTCCTTCAGCTATGGAGAGAATGATCCCTTCGCCATTTTTTATTTCCCATATAGTATTATTTTGTTTCTTTTTAGATACCAACCAATGGAAAAATTTGGTATTCCTATCTCCACTTTTATCATTACTAGCCTACTTCTTTGACGCCATTCCTCCTCTTTTAGTTTGAGGTTTTTCTCTTTTCTCATTACCAAGGTTAATATATATTTTTGTTGATGGTCAAAGAAATAGCTAGGAGTTATTGGGTCCATTAGACCAGCAATTTCACTTTCAATACCCAAATGTTCCTGATTATACTCCTTTTTGCGTTTCCTCAACAATTCCCTTAAATTTGTTTTCATTCTCTTAAGTTTGAAATGAATCTGCTGTATAGGATCAAAAATATGTAATGGAATTGGTAGGGGACCAGTTCATGTTGATCAATTCTTGGAACTTCGGCTCATTTAACCAAACATGGTTAAATTTAACTGGAAACTTGATTAGTTCTTGATCGACCTACCATTCTAGTATTAGTGCTTCATGGTTTGATACCTCAGAGAAGAATTTCCAAGACTGTAAGTTCTTCATCATCTAGCAACATAACGAATTCAAAAAATTATGTCAATTCTTTTTCCTATGCCCTCCTCTCTAATGTGCCCATTACACCAAGTCGGTCAAAGAGGAAAGGGGACAATGTCTATAAGAGATTTGTGGTCAAATAGCTCCTTGAAACAGTCCACCAAGGCATCCATGATTTCTTTCTGACCCCAAACTTCCTTCTCATCAGTAGTAAAATTTAAAACCCTAACAATTGTAATTAGGCAAATATCTACTATGCTAGTTGAAATCTACCTGCTCCCAAAAGGCCTTCCAATTATTGTATGGTGCATATATATATTCAAAATACAGAATCTATGGGTGATACGTAGACCATATCCTGACAATAAAATCCCTTCACTTGACTAATAGGCATGGGAATAAACTACAAACGGATCCTACAATAATGCCATCCCCCTAAGTTTCCATTCACACTTATAACACATGCATATCATGAAGGGAAAATTTTGAGAACATCTAAAGTGTTCTCTTTCGATATCATTGTTTCTTGAAGAAGAAAAATAGATAGATTTTTTGATTTGATGTTTTGTTTTAAGATTCTTATTGTTTGGGAAGATTCCAACGCTCTAATGTTTAATGACATAATTCTCATTGGGAAGAGTTTGTCATGGGAAACGGTTCTCTAAGGTCCTGAAGGGTAGTGAATACAGGGGAGTCAAAAGATGCAGTTGAAGGAATAGGATCAATGGCCACATATAGTGTATCTTCCAACACTTCCAAGAATCGAGCATTTAATTTAGACCCCAACTCTTCACTTGGTGTAATCTTCCTATATTTTGTTATCCTTTTCCTTCTATTCTAGGTTCAATTTTGTCCCTTCCCCTGTCATCTTCCAACTCCATGTTATGGAACCAATTTTTCCTTATTGTTATAGGTTCAATCTTTAGTCTCAGATTTGCTGCAAGGGCTAATAATTCCATATCATTCGAGATTGGAGATGAGGAATTTTCCTGCTCCATTTTGTTGCATATCAGAGATATTAATGAGTGTCTACTGGCTTTCTTGGCCTATTCATCACTAGCAATGCCTTTCCTCTTTGTTGGAGTTCAAGTGGTCATATGTTTGGATTTTTCACTTACTTGATTTATTCCTTTGTTAGCATTCGACTCCAAATATACACCATGTGCCACCCCTCTCTCGCTTTCTTGATTTGTTTCCGCAATAGGGGAACCATTAGAAGAAAACACTGTAGATATTTTAGGTATGCTTTCTTGTATCCCAATGTTGTGTTGACTAGTAGGCAGCCTCTGTTTAGGATTGAGTTTCTCTATTATTTCCCTCTTTCCTCTAAATTTGAAGGGGTAGTTTGCCAACAAGTGACTAGTTTGATGACATTCTAAACATCTAAAGGGTATTCTCCAGTAATCAACTGGTTGACGAATAGAGAAAGCAGCCCAATAGATTTCAATTGCGCTAGTAATCCACTTGCAAGTTTCACCTCCACTATGAACCATGCTACTTTCTTGTTAAGAAACCCCATACAACCATCATCTACATAATATAGTTTATCTATTTTACTGGTAATTTATTAAATCACCCCCTTTGTCCATAGATCTATAGGAAGGCTAGGTAGTTTGGCCCAAATTATTTTCCTCTTAGGCACCTCCATCTCTAGATCTAACCCAATTTTCCAATTCTCAAAGAACTAGAAGACCTCTTCCTTTGACCGAGGGAAATGCAATGATCTTTGTTGCATCTACCTTTTAGAGAAAATGAAATCTGAACCACCCGTTTACCATAACACTAACTTTGGGTCTATATCCTAGAAGAGAAGACTAGCTTTTTTGAATCCACTCCTTCATCTGAACCCTGTTTTTCACGATGAACTCCCATCACCCTACCAACATCATTTTTCTTAGACGGACCAAATTTTCCGAGTAAAGGTCTACTCCTAATATTAATTTTTGAACTTCCTTCATTGCTCTTTGATAGGCTTCTTTCCCTCGTCTCTCCCTTTAGCATTTGGATAGTGAAAATTCTATGGAGAGAGCCTTGAAGTTGTGTTCAAATTCTTAAAAAGGAAGATTCCTTTGTCCAATCTAGTTTTGGGTATTGTCTTTGAATTTTCCGTCCTAGTCTTTGTTAATGACTTCAAAACATTCCCCTGTTTTGGTTTATACTTATGACATCGCATGGCTGAATCCTGTTCGACCGCCACCGTAACTTCCATTAAGTTGTCCACATCAAAATCCATTTCATCAAATGGAATGTGGATCTCCATTTAGGGTAAAGTTCTGTCGATAGGGTGAACCGATGTGGATTTATCCAGATTTGGTTGGTGGAGCTCCCTATAAATAATGTCTGATGGACGATCCTCTAATCTGATTCGATGCAGACGGACTCAACAGCATGATCGAGCCTGGGTATGGATGTTTGTCATTGAACCGAGGAATTCCAATCTTTGTATAATATGAAATCATAGAGTTATCTCTTGGGTATGTTATATAGAGAATGAAAAAAAAAACCAGATATTAGGTTCAACCTCACATCGAAATTAGATGGTCAAATCCTCCTTCAAAGGAATCTCATTGGGCCATTGATATGCCAAGCCATATTTCTCGGCAAGCGATTGGAACGCCTGGAGGAATGGGAGTTGAAAGGAATATCCCAATTTGTTGGGCCCTCTAAGTCCACACCGCCACCACTTTATGTCACCGTCTACAATCTTATTTTAATTTGTCTATTAGACCAAGGATTCCACCAAACTTCTACAGTTATTGAATGCCACCTGTATAAAGATCCAGAGGGGAAAAGATCCAAGGAGTCAACCCTCTAGCTATCAATCAACCCTGCCTTTGATTGAGTCAGTATTTACCGAGGAGGATGGAATAATATTATGGTTGATCTAACCAAGATGGGCTTCAAATTTGATCAGCCCCATGATCAGAGAGTAGGGGTACTTTCAGGCTATATTTTAATTGTTATCATATTCGTCTATTGTCGATATCTATGAGCTTGTCTTGTCAACATCAATTTGATATCTTTTGATGACGGTCTTTACCTGTGCCACAGTGAATGAAAATACACAACAAAAATTCAAATTTATCTACTCCACCAACCAATCTTTATTGCGTATGGAAGCCATGGAACCTGCAAACTTCACAGATTGGGATTGGTACGTTTCATCCGCAATTTAACAACGAAAAATTGGTTGTATAAAGCTTCCATATAATTCCACTTGTAATGTGTTACCAAAGATCTTGAATATTTGCTTTTAAGAACATATATCTTGAAGACAACAACACCATATTTGACACCATCAAAAACTGCATTTGATCCACTTTTCTGCAATTCTATATTTAAAATCGCCAGTGCTTTGTTCTTCAATTTTCTCATCCTCCTGGTTTTCTTATAAGAATTGTTTTAGTGTTTTAATTGGCTGCATGTCTAACAATTCACATGTTCCATAGAATATTTGTCTAGAAGATTCATCTATGAGTGGAGCCAACTCTACCAATAACTCAGAAATGTTGGAATTTTCTGCTTAATTCCTTAACAAATAGACAACACAAAAATGCTCTGTTTCTGCACAAAAACCGATAATTTCATTTACTGGACTTGGTGTTGCAGCAATAGGATTTGGTGTTGCAGCAACAGGATTCTAGTGTTGCAGCAACAGGAAACGGTGTAGCAGCAACAGGAAACTGTGTTGCAGCAACACGATTTTGACGCTAAGTCACTTTAAGAAGTTGGGCGTCAAAATCACTTATAAATTTAGAGTGAGACAATTGACGCTTGGTGTAACAGCAACTAAATCAAGTTGGCGTCAAATCACTAATAGACTTACAGAGTAAAATCAAAGTGTTTTTGACACTTGGTGTAACAGCAACTGAAAATCAGCAAAACAGTAAACTTGTATTTATGAACAATAAACAAGCTGATACAAAAAACTTAGCTGTTACAAGAGGAACACTTCAGTTCCAGAAATCGATTATCTCCAACTCAGAAAATCATAGGTTCAGCATTGTTGTGCATTTACAGAAGAGACTTACTCTTCTTCTTATAACCTTCACTCTTTTCTCTCAGAGTACAAAAACAGAACTGCTGTCCTAAATCTCTTACACTCACACAGAAAATAGAACTGCTGTTCTTTTTCTGCTTACACTGCCTCTCTTAGAAAAAACAGGACTGTTGTTCATGTATTTATATGAAAACTAATATCTGAGTTAAACATTAAACTAAGTAAAATATCTGCTGATATTTATCTGCGTATTTATTACAGAAGACGGTGATGCCTTTTTCGGTGGAAATAAGTCGGTTGTAGGGGAATTAGTTTCTGCACATTTAATGTTCATTTAAAGTGCAAAATATCAGTGGACTTTTGCAGCTTCCGGATAACTGCTGAAATTAGATCTTTGTTCAGCATTTATGTGATGCAGTTGGAATTAAATTCCAACACTCCCCCTTAATTTCAACTGCTGCATACCCAGGCATTTCCTGAAATGATCAAAACCTTTCTTTGGCAATGGTTTTGTCAAGATATCAGCAAGCTGATCCTCTGTTATGCAGTGTTGCAAAACAATTTCACCATTGTTAACCAATTCACGTATGAAGTGAAATTTGGTATCTATGTGCTTTGTTCTTTTATGAAAAACAGAGTTTTTAGACAATGCTATTGTCACAGTAAATGGTTGTGCCATTCTCTTGTGCATGACACAAATCTCTGAGAACTCTTCTCAGCCACACTACTTGGCATGCTGCTGCTATTGCTGCCACATACTCTGCCTCTGCTGTTGACAAAGCCACAACTGGTTGCTTCTTGGAAGCCCATGAGATGGCTCCCGATCCCATATGAAACACATACCCCGATGTGATTTTCCTATCATCAACACTTCCAACTCAATCACTGTTCGTGTAACCTGTCAACATGAAACTTTCAGAAGAGGAGTATAAAATACCAAACCCCTTCGTTCCATTCACATACCTTAGAATCCTCTTGGCTGCCTGCCGATGAGTCTCTTTTGGTCTTTCCATAAATCTGGAGATTAAACTCACAGCATGCATAATGTCCGGCCTAGTTGCAGTCAAGTACATAAGGCTGCCAACTATGCTCTTGTATAATTTTGGATCAAAATCCTTGCTGTTGTCTTCTTTGGTCAATTTCAGCCCCACTACAGTTGGAGTCACAGTTGCCTTGCTGTTCTGCATGATAAATCTCTTCAACACAGCTTCTACATATTTATCTTGAGAAATGAAAACACCATTTTCACTTTGGTCTACTTCAATTCCAAGAAAATATCTTAAGAAACCCAAGTCAGTCATTTGAAATTCATTTTTCATGACTGCTTTAAAATCAACAATGAGAGAAGCATCATTGCTAGTAAAAATCAGATCATCTACATATAAAACAACAATAATAATCTTACCGTCATTCTCATTTATGTAGAGTGTGGGTTCACCATCACATTTATCAAATCCATTCTCAATCAGATAAGCATCTATTCTGTTGTACCATGCTCTAGGAGTTTGCTTCGGCCCATAAAGAGCCTTTTTCAGTCTGCAAACTTTATGCTCTTGGCCAGCAACTTCATAACCTGGAGGTTGTTCAACATAAACCTCTTCTTTCAACACTCCATTCAGGAATGCAGATTTAACATCCATCTGATAAATCTTCCATTTGTGTTGTGCTGCAATAGACAACACTGTTCTGACTGTTTCCATCCTTGCTACTGGTGCAAAGGTTTCATCATAGTCTCTACCTTGTTGCTGCTTGTAACCTTTCACAATAAGTCTTGCTTTGTGCATGTCAATCTTGCCTTCAGCATTGCTTTTGGTCTTATAGACCCACTTAACTCCAATGGCCTTTTTGCCTTCAGGGAGGTCCACTAACTCCCATGTTTTACTCTTTTCAATTGCACCAATTTCTTCATTCATTGCTTCAATCCATTTATCTTCATTTACAGCATCTTCAAAATGAATTGGGTCATCAACATGACAATATAAAGCGAATAATGAATTCAGACCGGTATTGGTACTTACCTCTCCTTGTTCATAAATCTCATTCAGATTTCTGAATCTTGTTCTTCTTGGTGTGCTGGAAGTTCCATTCGAACTTGAGGGTATTTCAGATCCCTGTGGTGTGCTTGGAGAAGCACTGCCTTGACTTCTCAAGGCTGTTCGAATTCCAGATTGTGGTGTGGTGTGCTGAATTTGCTGTGGTGGAGGAGGAACTACCAAGGAAGAATTATTTGCTACTGCCCCTTCCTGTTCTTCTTCATGAGACACAATTGTCTTCACATTCACTGTTCTTTCCAAGCTTCCATCCTAAGCTTCATCTTCAATGAACTGCACATCTCTGCTTACAATCAATTTCTTAGTGGATGGATTATAG
>APFE030121049.1:115432-137944 GCA_000404065.3 Pinus taeda
TATGAATATTAATAATTAGTAACTATAAATATTAAAAACTAATATTAAAATTAACATTTATAAATATGAATAATATTAGAAGTAATATTAATGTTGGTATTCATATTAATCAATATTAATATTAATTTTGTTCACAGTTCTTGGATAGATGGTAATAAGATGCTCTATGAAGACGTTTCTTGATGTGAAGTCATTGGTTCAATTTTGTGCCCATATTCAGGTGATATATGGGACAAGATGAAGATGTGCTCCTACCAAGCTTAATTTTATTTATTAATATTAATATTAAAATTCAAATTCAAATAGCTTAAAAGACAAATTTATATTATATATTATAACCGATAATGAATTTTCAAATTCAACCTACCTAAGTTATATATTATAACTTAAAACCACTCTTAAAAGTTGAAATCAAAACCATATTAATATTGGTAAAAGGTAAAACTATTATCACCATTTTAAATTAGTTTTAAAACCATGTTAATGACATGATTAATTAACGTAAATTTATAATCCAACACTAACTATATAAATAAAGTTTTTTAATTACAAAAATATTTTTATTAACACATAGTAGTAAAACCAATATTATTTAATAGAGCGGCCTTTAAGACTAACAATTCAAAAATTCAAAAATTTCAATTCAAAAAAAATGACAAATACCGATTAATAAAATTCCAATACATACTAATTTTTCTTTTTTTTTTTAAATTCTAGAATGTTTTTAATAATTAATATTAATATGATATAATAATTGATAGTGATATTAATATTAATATTAACAATAACAAAATTTAATATTAAAATATTACCATAATGATATTATTAATGATTAGTTCAATATAAACATTAAACCTATAAAAACTAATATATATTAAAGTTAAACTTCATATAAATTTTAATGTTATTATTAAATTTTAAAATTGGTTTTAAAATCATGTTAACCACATGATTAATTAATGTAAAATTACAATTCAACACTAATTATACAAATAAAGTTTTTAATTACAAAAATAATTTTATTAAAAAATAGTTGTCAAACCAATATTATTTAATAGAGTGGCCTTTAAGATTAACAATTGATAATTTCAAAAATTCCAATTAAAAAAAAATGACAAACACCAACTAATAAAATTCCAATACATACCAATTATTTTAATTCTAGAATGTTTCTAATAATTAATATTAATATGATATAATAATTGATAGTGATATTAATATTAATTTAATATTAACAATAACAAAATTAAAGATTAAAATATTACCATAATGATATTATTAATGATTAGTTCAATATAAACATTAAACCTATAAAACATACTATATATTAAAGTTAAACCTCATATAATGTTATTATTAAACTTTACATAAACTTTAATATAAACGTAATAATATTAAATCTGAAATATAATGTTTAAAATTTAACATAAAATTTAATATTACTATAAATCTTAAAATAAACTTAAAATGTAATGGAAAAATCTAAAAACAGCTCTTAAAACCTTAATCCACCTAAAAACTAATATTAAAATTAATAACATTTTAACAAAAAAATGTTAAAGTTTAGGTTTTAATGTTGATGTTAATAGTGGTTTTTTGATGCAACTATATGGTTGCCACACCCTAAACAGACTATCGGGACTCTTAACCCTCATCAAAATTTTGTTACTTTAGCCATAATCCCTTACTTTAACAATTATCAGTCGTGGGTCTATGGTTTACACCCTAAAAATCTTACTGGAAGTGTTCTTCAAATGCGTTAGGCTTTAAAAACATGGGACCATACCTTTTTACCAAAATACACATAAACACGGGAAAAACAAAGAAAGCCTCACTTCGAACGCTTTATCCAGATCTCAAATTTTATACATTCGTGACCATAATTATCAGTGGATCCATCTTTCAGTCCATCGCCTTCCCGTTGTCATTCTATATCTCCAATCTCTAATCAGCTGATCTCTGCTGTCCAATTCTTCTCCGATCTAATGGTTAGCATTCACTCCAAACGTTTAAACTAACATGTCAATCCTCCACCATTGATCTGCATGTAGTGGATCCGATGGTCCACATATATTTCGGGCGGACAAGTAACATGGGAATTAACCACCCGATAAAGCAGTTTCCCTATTCAACCTCGTGCTACTTGTTGAACGTTTAATGGGATCAGGTGACTGCCCTTCAATATAGCTTACGCGCTTTTTCTCACCCGAAAACCACTTCCACTGTTGCGAAACCACTTTCGCGATCCAACGATTGTAATTTATTCACGATCCAATGGCCACAATTGAATCACATAATCGCAAGTCCACTTGCCAGGCTCCTTCTGCTTCAATGCGCTGATCCGATCATTCTTATGAACCCGATAAGGGTATAGGTTCTCGTTAATCAAATTTCAAGTCCGGATTTCGGATCCGACTGTGTTTTGCTCTAAATCTTAGTGTAAATTGGATTTACGCTCGCGAGACACAAACTATGCAAACAATCTTCGCTGACCCAATAATGGTAATCCGACGGTTAGGATTAAATTGACAGCAAAATAATGATATTTAAAAAGGCCTCAAACTTCTATTAATCCTGCGATTTAGACATGAGTAGAAAAAACAAAGGAATAAACACTCGCCCGAATACAAAGGAATTAGGAGCCCAACGATGGTTTCCATAGGCTCAATAGTTGATCACACACAAAATATCATTCATTCACAATAAAAAATAATTACAGAGTCACGCCTTGGCCCGATTACACAAATAAAAGACCTATGTTTCAAATACAATCCAAGCACTATTCTTGCTCTCGCTCCACCCAATCCTCTCCTGAGTCCTTTCTCTCTAGCCTGATTCTTCAAATTAGTGGCCTCTATTCCTAATCTGTTGGTAGGCTTACAACTCTATTGTGAGTCCTATCTCTCTGTCTCTTTCAAAAAAGAAGGAAAATACATATATGTTCTATCTAACCATCTCCTTCCACAAATGAAGGAACTCACAATATATTTAGAAATCAAACCCTACCCTAACTAATCATTCTAACTACTTGGCTTGACCTCCACACAGGGAGGATCACTTCTATAGTCTTACTGTTGTAGTCATGTGCCCAACATTTCCATTCATTCAACTGCTTCAGCTTTCATACCTTTTGTATCATAAATCTTCATAAGCAAGACATCCTTGCTCTGATACCAAAAATGATCCAACCATATGGCTGCGACACCCTAAACAACCTATTGGGACTCTTAACCCTCATCAAACTTTTGTTACTTTAGCCATAATCCCTTTAACAATTATCAGTCGCGGGTCTATGGTTTACACCCTCAAAATCCTATCGGAAGCGTTCTTCAAATGTGTTAGGCTTTAAAAACCTTGGACCATACGTTTTTACCGAAATACACATAAACATGGGAAAACCAAGGAAAACCCTGTTCCGAATGCTTTATTTGGATCTCAAATTTTATACATCTGCGACCATAATTATCGGCAGATCTGTCTTTTGGTCCATCACCTTTCCTCTATCATTATATATCTCAAATCTCCGATCGGCTGATCTCCACCGTCCAATTCTTCTCCAATCTAACGGTGAGCATTCACTCCAAACATTTAAAATGACACATCAATCCTCCATCGTTGATCTGCGCGTAGTGGATCCGATGGTCCACATCTATTTCGGGTGGGCAAATAACACGAGAATTAACTATCTGATAAAGCGGTTTCCCTATTCAACCTCGTGCTACATGTCAAACATTTAATGGGATCGAGTCGCTGCCCTTCAGTACAGCTTATGGAATTTTGCTCACCCAAAAACCACTTCCATTGTTGCAAAACCACTTTCGCGATCCAACAGTTGTAATTTATTCATGATCCAATAGCCACAATTTGCACAATTGCAAGTCCACTTGCTAGGCTCCTTCCACTTCAATGCGCCGAACTGATCATTGTTATGGGCCTGATAAGGGTATAGGTTCCCATCGATAAAATTTCAAGTTCGGATTTTGGATCCCACTGTGTTTTGCACTAAATCTTAGTGTAAATTGGATTTATGCTCGCGAGGCTAAAACTATGCAAACATGCTTCGCCGACCCGATAAGGGTGATCCGATGTTTAGGATTTAATTGGCACCAAAACAATGATATTTAAAAAGGCCTCAAACTTCTATTATTCCTGTGATTTAGGCATGAAGCATAAAAAAAAAGGAATAAACACTTGCCCAAATATAAAGGAAATAGGATCCCAACGAGGGTTTCCACAGGCTCAATAGTTGATCACACACAAAATATTATTCATTCACAATAAAAATAATAACAGAGTCTCGCCTTGGCCTGATTACACAAATAAAAGACCTCTCTTTCAAATACAATCTAAACGCTATTCTTTCTCTCACTCCACTCAATCCTCTCCTTAATCCTTTCTCTCTAACTTAATTCTTCAAATTAGTGGCCTTTGTTCCTAATCTGCCCGTAGGCTTATAACTCCATCGTGAATCCTATCTCTTTGTCTCTTTCAGAAAAGAAGGGAAATGCATATATGTTCTATCTAACCATCTCCTTCCACAAATGATGGAATTCACAATATATTTAGAAATCAAATCCTACCCTAACTAATCATTCTAACTACTTGGCTTGATCTCCACGCAGAGAGGATCACTCGCCACTTATTCCTAATTCTATTCAGAATTAGGCAACAATTAACTACTTACATACTTTGCAATTAATAAAATTAAACAACCAATTCTTCTTCCAAACATTCATTAGCCACAACATGTGACCACACCATCACATTGCTGGCTAGGCTTAGATGCTCCTGCATCATTTTTATACTTGGAAATAAAACAATAATTATATTATTGAGGGGTTTTCATTATAACCTATTTTTTTTAAATACCCTATATTATTGGAATGTGGATTATGGGGTAATTATTCAAAATTAGAAAAATTACATATAATTTATAAAATTAGTTTGAAAATAAGTTTAAAACATTTATCTGTTAACATTTAATACTTCTATGATATCTATTAACATTCAATAATACTATTATATATAAATAGATGAATGGAAAATGTGGATTATATAAAATTATTATACTTATATGTAATAATTATTTAAAATAAGAAAAATTACAATATAAACTTTAAAATTAGTTTAAATATAATTTTAAAAATATTTATTTATTAACATTCAATACTACTATGATATCTGGATAAATAGATGAATGGATACTCATCTGTCTAAAATCTTAATTCATAAAAAAAAACATTTAAACAATTTATAAAAGAAATTCTATATGAATTAAAATTAATATGTTTTGAGATAAAACCAATTTATTTATCACTGTGAATTTACAAACCAACACTAATTATATAAACAAAGTTTTTTTATTACACGAATGGATTTCCTTCAAATGCATAAGGCCCCTACATATGCCAAAAACAAGACAAAAATATTTAATAAAATCAGAATTTTTGGAACAACTACTTTATCAACAACATCTCGTAACAAACATAAGTCTTTAGTTGATGGTTCTAGTCCATGACAAATTCAACAGTAACCTTATTACCAGACAATATCATCACTAAACAGGAATAGAAGTTTCCCTAACGCACAACAATGTCAACAATAACCAATTGACATTGAACTATTAGGGTTACCAATAAAACTATATTTAAACTGGTGATGCTCCCACGACCGTTACAAACAAGTATTTGTGGGCAACAATGTTAATGTAATCTCCCACGAACCATTTCAAGGGCATGGCATCAGAATTCTTGTAAAGATAACTGACCATCAGGGTTACACTGTAGGGAAGAAAATAAAGATGGGCATCCTCCGGATTCAACGTCATGAACTGATTCCCCAGTTCAAGCTCATGAATGAATTTGCCTTGTACCAAAGGTGGTTCCCCCTCTATATGAAGATGTTGAAATGCTTCTCTAGTTCCCTGTAACTCTTGATGACAAAAACACACAAAATTCAAATCAAATTAGCTCTACTAACAGTGACCAAAATCCACGTATTTAAGATATAATGAACCAACATGTGTATATATATTTCTGGAATAAATTTTTACTGTTGAAAGGCACGAGCATTTTGGTAGATGTTGCTGGATGGAACAGAGAAATCCCTTGGCTTCGATTTCTATTCCCTTTCTAAAATTGCTTTCCTTATGGCTGCCTGAGCATGTATGAGGTTGATTTCCACCTTCGGAACATTACGCTTCTCCTTCTGCATTTCTTACCATGCATCCATCCACAAAACAAAATTCAATTCAATTCTGTTCCCATTTCTTAAAACCCATTAAATTAATTAAAAATTATTATGAAAGTATTGTAAAATATTATTAAAATTGGCTGACCCATCTAAAATATTTCTCAGAATACTATTGACTATTATCAACGAGAAAAAAGAAAAATATTCACCAATATTAGGTTCAATCACCTTATGGATAGAGCTGCTGTTACAAGGAATTCCGCCAATTGATTCGATCGAGAGTGAGGGTGCTCGAGACTAGGATTCATGTATTGATATAGAGGGACCAAGCGAAGGCAATCCATGATTCTTTATGAAATAAACAATAGCACCAAATTGACATGATAAGAATCAAGAAGCAAAAAATGGGCGACGATTAATATAAGAGTGGGCGCTAGACTCCACTTCGACTTACACAGTTCATCCATAATGGCCAGCATTCGTGGCATAACCCCTTAAAAGGAGTTCTTCCCATGTCTTTGAGGGGATCATGCATTCATCCGTCACATCTCTACAACTGTACCAATTTTCATTACACGCATAGTTCCCAACATACACTATCTTACATTTTCGAGACATACACTATGTTACATCCCTCGGGCGAACCTTCATCTAGTGTGTCACTCCATCTAATGTGTGGTTATCTTCATGATGGAGGCCAATTGAAACGGGAAGTGATGGCTATATGAAATTGAAACTATTAGTGATTGCTAAGCTAAATCAATGTCTTACATCCCTCTAGCCACGTTTCGTATAGGAGAATTGAAATGGTGAGTGATGTCAAGGCGGAATTGAAACTGTTGGTGTTCCTAAGGTAATTGAAACAAACGGTGATGGCGATTCGTAAGTTTCACAACCATTCTTAATCTTTTCACTTCGTCTTAAACATAATAGGTGGCAATTAACAAATGGTATGGTAAATTTTTAATCATTCTTCGTAAAAAATTAATTTAAGTATGCTTTAAACACATGATTTAGACATGCAAGTAAGTTAGTGGTAAATTCTATCCATTGATATAGTGGCAACCACTAGAATATACTGACATCTTTCAATTTAGGTCATCCGATCAAGAAAATAATTAAGAAAATGATTAAAGTGCCCAACTCCAATAAAAAGGACGCCTATCGGCGTAACTATAAGCCATTAAGTTGTTTGTTGCAGAAGTACCATGCAAGAGATGAGAACGTATGACCACATATTGAAATTTAGAAAAAGCACCGCGTTTCTTTATTAATGCACAACAATCTAGAGCTTATTCATAGTATGTTGTTCGTTGGCTCGTGAATATGCAAGTGTTTGGTTAATCGATTATTTTTATGGGCATTGGTGAAATATAAACATAACCAGAACAATGAAAGATAGAAATAGGCATTTTTCTAAGACCATAGCCAGAATTGCCAGCGTGGACTAGCGTATAAAGATGGCTTTTTATTGCTTCCACAATTTGAGGAGACACCCGTGCTAGGAGTTGTTACCATTGAAGAGGATCATCTAAAACTAAATGTATTTGATGATTGAATAATCTATGTATACGCGATTTGGTAAAATATTTGTAGCGTAATGTTTTGGTAATAAGAGAATCATTTAAAATGAAAGGTATTCGATGATTGAATAATCTATCTATACGTGATTTGGTAAAATATTTGTAGTGCAATGTTTTGGTAATCAGTGGTAATGGGTTTTATATTGTTCATATAATTTTAAATGTAATAATCTATCTATACGTGATTTGGTAAAATATCTGTAGTGCAATGTTTTGGTAATGAGTGGCAATGGGTTTTATATTGTTCATATAAATTTAAATTGAAATTTTTTTAAGATACGGACAAAAGAAACAAAATCCATGAAATGTGAGTTTGAATTTTTTTAACATGAATTTATTTTTTATATATAAATATATGGTTTGGGTTATTAGTAAAATGATAATGTAGTGGATAAGTGTTGCTTTCTGAATTTTCGAGAAGAATTAAAAATAAAATAAAAATAAGAGTTAGTGTTCAAGTTATGTAATGATAATTTTTGTAAAGCTGAGTGAATCTAGTAAGTTTATGTGGTGTAAATTGAAAATTTTCAAGTCTACAAAAATTATTCACGTAAAGAAAATTAATTGTTGTATTGTAAAAAGAGAAATCAAGTTAAATCAGTTGCAAATAAATTTAGAAAAATTTTAAGTACTTGGTATTTGAGCAATCCAACTAAAGCATTGAAATTAAAGAAGTACAAAAGATATATGAAAAAATATGGAAAACAAAATAAAGAGTTTAGTGAAAGAAAATAATATAAATAATGTATTAGGAAGAGAAAAACATATGATTAAGAGAAACTCAATGTTCCAATGGAACTTGTACAAAAGGAAAAAAAAGAAAAGAGGAAACCATAGTTATGGTTGGAAGCTTAAAAAAGAGATAAATAAAGTATTGTGCAATTATATGCAAAGAAGGTGATAACAAGGGTAAAAGTCTGAGTTAAAAGAAAAGAAGAGCTTAAGGAAACTAAGTGTGGGTAGTAGGGGATGAAGTTCACTATTTAAAACTCTAGGAGAAAGTTATGCTTAAAAATGATGAGGAGGATATTATTAAGGTTCAGAATAAAAGTCTCATGAAATATTTTGAGAGTGTTGGGTCCCTATAATACTAGTGATTACCCCATTACTATTGTAGTTGTACCCCTTATTAATATTGTTGTGCCCCTATTGTCCCCATATTTTTATTACTGTGCCCCATATAATCCCTCTATTGTTATTTTTGTGGCTTTATATTATTATTGTTAGGCCGACTCGCTTATATTGTTACTCCTTAGACTCCTATATATAGAAAGGAGGTTTTGTCATTTGAATCATCAAATGATTCTTCATTTATGTAATGTAAAGAAGGTTACCCCCTCGAAGAGGCTGAATTATAAGGCGTTGATCTATCATTTCTATCTTTTCTTGAGTTGGTTCCATAACATTTGGTATGAGAGCTTTCGATTCTAGGCTTTCGCTGCTCCAAACAGGTCATCGTGGAATTTTCGCTATAACGTTTTTTCTGCGACGTTTCAGAAGCTAAAAAAAACCCATTTGAGAAGACATCGCGCGAAATCTCAGCTCCGAATTTTAGAGCTTTTCGTGTTATATTTTCAGATATATGATCTGAAGAAGTGGGTCCTTTTGCAAAATCCTGAATTACATTCAAAACAGGTGACCTGGGGAAAATCGTCATAACATTCTCTCTAAGCATCTGATTGAAATTGTGTAAGAAGGTAGGAAAAGAGGATGGACTATAGTTTCTTGTGTATATTTTTCAGAACCAAAGGGCAAAACAGGGACACGTGGCACGTCGTACAAGTTCACTCTACTGAATTAGTCTATAATCAGGTCACTGTGGGAGATTTGGCATAACTCTTCATTGGAGAATCAAATTGGGGTCAGACTGGTGGCATTGGAAAGAGAACACAAAGAGCTACCGCAGGTTGCAATTTCAGAACTAGATGATCCGAAATTACAGAGATACATCAGAGGTAATATCGAGCTCCTACAAAGTGAAAAAATGTGTATATATTTTTTTAAATGTTTGCTTAAGCTTGGTTTGAAAAATTATTTTGAAGGAATTCAAAGGGCATAGTAAAGCATTATTATCAGTAATTGATACCCCGAGGAAAGAAAATGGAAACATCTAGTAGGCGAGCTAAAAGCTCTAGCATGTCTCATGAAGAAGAGGAAGAAATGCAACATGATATATCAAAATTAAGAGACCAAGTGCAACAAGTGTCACTTGCACAAAAAGGAACATAATCTAAGATGGATGGTTTAAAAAAGGCGTAGAAGCTAAGATGGACTATTTAAAGAAAGGTGTAGAAGCTAAGATGAATGACGTGGAAGCTAAGATGGATGATCTGAAGATAGATTTGAAGATAGACATGGAAGAATTGAAGATAAATATGAATAAGTTGCTACAAGAAAGGGTATTAAAGGAAACTCATGATGAGAACAAAAGAAATGTTAATAATGATTCCATAGACTTTAATGTTAGATCGAAGACCCACCATATTCCAAAAATTGATATGAGGAAGTTTGATAGCAAGGATCCCGCAACATGGATATTACAAATGGAGGAATTTTTCGATCTCAATAATGTGCAAAACACACAAAAGGTACGTATTGCAACTTTATATTTGGAACGAAATCAGTTTGTATGGTATCAATGGCCTTGCTCTCGTAAACAATTTATCACTTAGGAAATTTTTACGGAAGAATTGATAGCACATTATGAGGATACAAAAAGCAACACTTTTTTTAAGGCAATTGATAAGTCTCAAACAAAAGGGTTCAATAATGGAGGACATTGAGGATTTCCAGAAATTGAACATAAGGGTAAAAGATATTCTAGAGGAGAATAGGATTGATGTGTTCATAGGGTCTTTAAAGGATAATATCCAACATGATGTTTGCCTTCGGGAACTTGATTCATTAGAGAAGGCATTCAAGTTAGCAAGAAAAATGGAAAGCAAAATTATGGCAACCAGGAAGCATACCACTCACAACTATAAAGACGGAAGTGTTGTTGCCGTTAGTCTTCCACAACTTTAAAGGATAATATCCAACATGATGTTTGCCTTTGGAAACCTGATTCATTAGAGAAGGCATTTAAGTTAGCAAGAAAAATGGAAAGCAAAATTATATCAACCAGGAATCATACCACTCACAACTATAAAGACGTAAGCGTTGTTGCTGTTAGTCTTCCACAACCTATAAGGTTGACACCACAACAATTGGAAGAAAAAAAAGCAAAAGGGCATTGTTACAGTTGTGATAGAAAATGCACTAAAGGTCATAAGTGTACTGAGAAGAAATTATTCTACATAGATTGTGAACAGGAAGAAGAAAAGGAGCAAGAAAGGTCAAAAGAAGAGGATATACTCCAGGAACAAAGCCTAGATGAAGAACAAATGAATCCGACCATATCTTGTAATGCATTGGCGGGAATTACCACTCCTCAAACCATCAAGATAGAAAGGACAAATCAAGAAGAAAAAGGTAATAGTGTTCATTGATTCAAGAAGTAACCCACAATTTTTATTCATTGTAAGGTAGCAAAAAGAATTGAATTACTTCTTATATCCAACACCAAAGTGTCAAGTGATGGTTGCAAATGGAGGAACAATAAATTTCTCTGGAAAGTGCCATAATATCAAGCTATCCATGGGAGAATATGTATTGACTAGCCCAATGCTTTCCATTCCAATGGGAGGTGCTGGTGTTGTATTAGGAGTCCAATAGCTACAATCCTTGGGTATAGCTTTTAATTTTCAAGAACTTTTCATGAAATTTTC
This sequence comes from Pinus taeda, assembly GCA_000404065.3. Taxonomy (NCBI): domain Eukaryota; kingdom Viridiplantae; phylum Streptophyta; class Pinopsida; order Pinales; family Pinaceae; genus Pinus; species Pinus taeda. The sequence continues at coordinate 126,975 of APFE030121049.1, forward strand.
TGTGGAAGGAAATGAAGTTTAATTAAGGGTTATTGTAGGGAAACCGGGAAAGATAATTAGCTCTAATGGTATGACAAAGCTTCTAAAAGAGGAACGAAAAGGTGTAAGTGCACAATTATGTTCGCTAGATGTTTCCACATTGGAATCATCTATTTCTTTAGATCTCCAAATAGTCTTGGACAATCATTCCAAGGTATTTGAGACTCCCGAAGGTCTCCCACCTATTTGTGATCATGATCATGCTATTCACCTTATTCCAGGAAGTGTTCCTCCAAACATCAGGCCATACAAATATCCCGATGCCCAAAAGAGTGAAATTGAATGTATGGTTGCAGAAATGCTAGAGGATGGTATAATTCAACCGAATCAAAGTTCTTTCTCTGCTCCAGTAGTATTGGTGCACAAGAAGGATGGATCATGGTGCATGTGTCCAGATTATAGGGAGCTCAACAAGCTCACTATTAAAGATAACTTTCCCATTCCTATCTTTGATGAATTACTGGATGAATTGCATGGATCAATTTACTTCACCAAGTTGGATCTTCGTTCACGATATCATCAAATCATAGTGAAGATTGAAGACATCCCGAAAACAACATTTAGAACTCATGAGGGTCATTATGAATTATTGGTCATGCCTTTTGGCCTTACCAATGAACCCTCAACATTTCAAGGTTTGATGAATTCAATTTTCAAACCATTCCCTAGAAAATTTGTGTTAGTATTCCTTGATGATATACTAATCTACAGGAAGTCTTGGAAGGATCATGTTGAACATGTTGTGAGGGTGCTACAACTATTGGAGGAAAAACAATTATATGCAAAAAGATCCAAATGTTTCTTTGGAGTACAAGAGGTGGAATATCTTGGTCATATTGAAGCCATTAAGGAATGGAGAATCCCCACATCCATAAAGCATCTGCGAGGATTTCTCGGGTTGACAGGGTATTATCGCAAGTTTGTTAACAACTATGGGAGAATAGCAGCACCTCTAACAACACTATTGAAGAAAGATACATTTTCATGGACTCCAGAAGAAACAAAGGCCTTCGAACATCTTAAAGAGGTAATGTGCTAAGCACTTGTTTTAGCTACACCAGACTTCACAAAAACTTTTATTGTGGAATGTGATGCTTCAGGAAACGGAATTGGTGTTGTTTTAATGCAAGATGAAAGACCCATTGCTTTTGAAAGTCGTCCAAACAAAGAGAAAGTTTTTACGCAAAGCTATTTATGAGAAGGAAATGTTGGCAATACTCCATGCAGTTAAGAAATGGCGACCCTACCTAATGGGAAGACACTTCAAGGTAAAAACGGATCATTATAGCTTTAAATACTTTTTAAAAAAAAGATTATCCTCTGAAGAGCAACAAAAGTGGGTCACAAAGATGTTGGGTTATGACTTTGAATCATCTACAAAAAAGGGAAGCAAAAATGTGGTGGTAGATGCACTCTCAGAAAAGGATGAGATGTGGAAGCATTGTTGTGTGCAATTTCTATTATCCAACCAGATTGGATAAATGAAGCAAGGGAGGAATGAAAGAATGACGAAGAAGTGTGGGCACTTATTCGAAAGTTACAACAAGATTCCAGTACGTCAGATACCTCTATAAGAATTCCTAGCTAAAACAAAAGATTCTTATGGAATTGCACACTTCTCCCTTAGGAGGGCACTCGGGATTTTTAAAAACTTACCACAAGGTTAAGAAGGAAGTTTTTTGGGAGGGCCTTAAATCAGATATTCAAAATTTTGTGGCGGAATGTTTGGTTTGCCAACAAAAAAAAGTTGAAACAATTAAGACATCGGGTCTATTACAACATTTATCCATTCCAAGCCAATGTTGGGAGGAGGTTTCAATGGATTTTATCACAGGTTTACCTAAGTCTGAGGGAAAGAGTGTAATCATGGTGGTAGTTGAAAAACTTACAAAGTATGCACACTTTTGTGTATTATCACATCCATTTAAAGCCAATACATTTTATACTGCATTTATGGAAACAATTCAAAAGCTACATGAAAACCCAAATATTATTATAAGTGATAGAGATCCCATTTTCACTAGAAATTTTTGGACAGAATTATTTTCTTGTCTTGGTACTCAGTTAGCGCATAGCTCATCTTATCATCGTCAATCTAATAGGAAAATTGAGATAGTAAACAAATTTTTGGAAGGATATCTTCGTTGCCTTGTATCTGATAAACAGACAGAATGGGTCAGATGGTTGGCTTTGACTGAATGGTGGTATAACACTTCCTTCCATATAGCGACAAAAATGACCCCATTTATAGCACTTTATGGGTATCAGCCACCATCCATCACATCATAATTAAGAGAAAATTCTAAGGTTCAAACAGTGGAACATCACATCGAACATCAACAACAAGTCCTCCAACTCTTAAAGGATAACCTCGTGTTGCACATAATAGAATGAAACAACAAGCAGATCAACATCGCAATGAAAGAAGTTTTGATGTAGGTGATTGGGTATTCCTACGGCTACAACCATATAGGTAAATGTCCCTCAAGCAAGCTAAGAGGGATAATAAATTATCACCAAAGTATTATGGTCCGTACAAGGTGTTGCAAAAGATTGGTACTATGGCATACAAATTAGAGCTTCCTGCAGCTTCTCGATTGCACCCAGTTTTCCATGTTTCATGTTTAAAGAATGTTATAGGCGATAAGCTCCTAGTTCAAACAATATTGCCAGAACTTGACGAGGAAGGAAAAATTATATTGGAACCAGAACCAGTCACAGAAACAAGAACTTGATAGCTATGAAATTGATCAATTTCAGAGTATCTTATCAAGTGGAAGAACTTATCTGCTGAAGATTCCACATGGGAGGATGAGAATTTTATACACAAGCACCCAAAACTACTCAAGCGTTGAGGACAACGCTTTTTGAAGGAGAGGGGCATGTCGGGTCCCTATAATACTAGTGATTACCCCATTATTGTAGCTATACCCCTTATTAATATTGTTGTGCCCCTATTGTCCCCGTATTGTTATTACTGTGCCCCATAGAATCCCTCTATTGTTATTTTTGTGGCTTTATATTATTATTGTTAGGTCGACTGGGTTATATTGTGATTCCTTAGACTCTTATATATAGAAAGGAGGTTTGTCATTTGAATCATCGAAGAATTGTTCATTTATGTAATGTAAAGGAGGTTGCCCCCTCGAAGAGGCTGAATTCTAAGGCGTTGATCTATCATTTCTATCTTTTCTTGAGTTGGTTCCATAACAGAGAGCTAACACCAATACTAGGAGAAGATGTAAGAAAATCCAAAGAGACAAGAGTCTCAAAGTTTTCATATTGATAATTTGTGTAATTGCAGGTGCTGAGGGAAAAAGACAATACTGAGATACAATGCCAATAAAAGATGATCAGAATTGCGATCAAAGCCCAAGGTTCATGATGAGTATACAAAGGTTGTAGAGGAACTAAGGGTTCTAAAGGAGATCTATATGAAGGAGGGGATAGGTTATGCATATGTGTAGGAAGACCAGGAAGTTATTATATGGTGTATTGATGAATAGTTTGGAAAGCAATTTATTGTGTTTTTTTGCAGGTACAAAAAGAGAAGGAAATTATTTCAAAAATTTCCAAAAATAAAAGAGTGGGATCTTGGAAGGTTGCAGGAAACAACAATGTGAAAACATGATAATAAAGTATGTGGGAAACAAAAAAATCAAGTTTGGGATCTCCTAGGAGAAGAATCTACAACAACATGGAACTATATTGAAAACCATGACCATTTAGCATAATGGTTTTTTTGGCATCCAAAAAATTTGATTAGAAAAATCACATGTTGAATTTACATTCTTAAATTCTAAACTAGGAAACTTTTTTGTAATATTTCTAGAAATATAAGTTAATTGTAAAATGGAAATATGATATTTTCAAACATGTATAATCAAAATTATTCTATGATATTGAGTGTGTAATTTAGATTGACTCTCTAATCTAATATCAAAATAGAAAATTCAGGAAATGCTTTTTTATTAAAATAACCATCTGTTGCTCCATAATGGTGGAAACTCAGGAAATGAGAATCCAATGTCATTTCACAAATGACATAATGAGGGGAGAAATGCTTTAAAATTCAATGGATTTCTGACAGCGTTCCTTGGTGTGGGATCTATCAAGCCAATTAGTTAGAAAATATCCAATTCAAGAACATTGAGGATGAGTTGGTAGCTCTTTGACACTAGTTGATGAATCTCCAAATTTTTTCATGCTAGATCCATAAGGGCATTCCTCCCAGCGCACTCCTTTTTTTCAGATATGAGGTGTGTTTCAGAATTAAATGTTCCTCACTATTGCTGGTCCCTCCGCTTCTGATAATCAGCACATAGTTTAAATATATTAAATTGTTGGGAGGGTTTTGAAAATATTATACATCAAATTTACTGGATTAGTTTGGGTTGTAAATGGAACTTTTAAGTCTGGATAGTTGAATCTCTTCTTGTAACTTAAACACAAGTTTCCCACTGATATAAATATTTGTTTGTTTTAATTTAAAATGATAATTAAAAAAAAAACAAAACAAACTAAATTTATTATCAATTTCAATATCAAGCAATTTTCAAAATCATGTAAAATGACTATGACTCTAAAAGACAAAACCTAAAGGTGAAAGAAAAACGCTCACATAAAACTCATATTAAAATTCAGATCTCATATCACTTACCTTTTGGAATTGCCGGTCGATACAAAGGTAAGTTTCAAAATTATCTCAAAAGATTATACATTTGAAAAGGACACTTCAAATGTAAGGGCAAAAAGCTCGTATAAATCTATGAATGGACAGAAATGAAGGAAAAAAACTAAGATACGTTTATGTTTAACAGTGAAGTACTCTCACATCTGCAGATTTCAGATCCGGGTCTCCCAAGTTTATGAATATGTGGCAGAGTTGATTATATGATATAAAGAATATTGTTATGAAGTGCACTAATTATATCATAACAAAGTATATGTTTCAGAATTGCACTGTACAAATTCCATGGCCAGTCTAGGTAGTGGAATGCAAGATAAAAGCTCCCATTTTTACCTGAAACAAGCCAATGACGGTTCCAAAATGCAATCAAATAATATAAAATTTACATTCCCTCAAAGATGCAAGGACAGGTCAAGCTGCGCATCTTCTGTACTAAGGGTAACCATACAACCAGGAGATGTATTGTGCTGCTGAGAATCGTCGTTTCTGGCCCTTTTCACGGAAGGTAAAGAGCTCAACACCGATTGGATGTCATTGCTGGCCCTTTTCACAGAAGACAAAGAGCTCGATGCCAAATTGACATGAAAGTTGTGTGGCCACTGCTCAAACTGAGGCTGATTACTGGACAGGTGTACTCTCTGCAACTCAAAATTGTTAGAAAATCTGCGATTGGAAGCAAACATAGCATGAACAGGCTGCTGTCCCACAACAGGGTACCGAAAATAGTCATTTGGCAGGGTATTTTGAATGGGATTCGACTTGCTTGCAGTTCGCTCTTTCTTATGGGCATTCTGATGGCCTGCAAATGCCTTAGAATTGTCGAACTTTCTTGAGCAATAGCGGCAAGGAAAAACGCGGGCTTTAGGGCCCTCAGCGGAGCCTCTGCTCTTAGAAGCAGAACCCTCTAACTCCGGCACATCGTTATGGACTTCCTTGTTTGCACGCGTTTCGCCCCCTGAAATTGCGTTTACTGGGTGGTCAGCATGGCTGAAATTAGTGTTGTGTTGGGTGAGATCTACTCCAAACAGTCTGATCTCTTGTTTCTTATGATCGCCGTTGCTAGCCATTGATCCACTCAATATTTCTGTATTTGACATTTGGACTTTCTTAGTGTACCCTAGTGTCCGATCTTCCTCTCTGTCACACAAGTGTGTCATAGGCTCAAGAAATCCCAGCACCGCCCACTCTTTGACAGTGTGTCCTGAAAGCATTCGCTGTAGTGATAGTCTACTTTCTCAACCTAGATAAGCAACATCTAAATTTATAGAAAAACGTGGGGAAACAAAACCCACTGTTCGAGATTTTGGGATAAACTCTCTCCGGATTTCAATATCTCTTTTTTTGTGTGGGATAAACAAAAATAAATGTTGCATGGAAAGAAGAGTGGAACTTGCAATCAAATGCCCATTCTCTACCATGATTTGTTTACGTTACTCACGGGACTTGATCGATTAAGTGGATATGATTAATGACGATGCTTAGTGCGAGACTCAGTGGAACAACTGTAAAATACATTTTGAACTGGAGCAACTGTGAACAGCCATGGCCAGTGCAAGGTAGATCAAACAGAGGTTCCTTTATCCCAGCGAAACACCCATAGTGGACGTTGGATAAATCAAACACATCTTACAAGTCTAATGAATTATGAGTTTTAAGTGAATCAACTCAATTTTTAAAGGATTTTATTAGGTACACATCGTGTAAATCCACATCTGTGTAAAACGAGTTATATATATTCAATAAATCAAACACATTTTTTGTGTAATTTTTTCTGCATTTATATTTTGGGGAGATTAAAATATTTTTGTTTTTTTAATGAAGTTGAATAAATTTCTGTTAAATATTAATGTTGATGTTTGCTTCCACTGAGTTTGTGTTTTGGTAATATTTTCTATTTTATATGTTATTAACGGAAAACCAAAGGGTAAGTGTAAATAAATATAAAAGTGGTTAATAATATATTATATTATTTATGATAATTTTATAAATGAGAATTAATATTTAAATATTATTTTATTAGATTTAATAATAATGGATAATATTGATGGTGATGATTAATGTTTAGTGAAATGTTGATTTATTGGAACTTTATCGGATAAGGGATCGTTTGAAAAATTTTACATTGATATTTTTCAGATTAAAAAGTTTTAGGAGAGGCATTCCAAGATGATTATATTTTTTGTCACTGAAAATGTTATGAAGATTGGTTATACAATAAGTTTTTTGAAAATGATATTTAATTTATGAGAGGATGTGTTTTTCATCTTCAATTTTCATGGTGTCACAAAAAAGATACAATCTTTTATCCCAAGGCAATTTGAGAATTGACCAATGAAAAGTTTTTCTATGAAGCTCATGAGAATTAAATCTTATTTTAATAATGTGTATTTTCTTCTTTACATTAGTTAGAACAATAATATGTTTTTGATCTTCCACATTATAGTTGATCATCTCATAATAATGTCCTAATTTTATTTCTCCTTCTAATTCTTTATTGCACCTCAGTTTCTCCTTAATTTTGAATATAATAATATTTTTGATATTATTATTTTGTTGCAAAATGATGTCTTTCTTTATTATGTAATTGTTGGATACACATCTTTATGCCACCGTTGCCTAAGCTAGAGGTGGTTTACGCTGGAGTTAAAAGCAATTTTTGGAAACGTCTTACCTTCCATATTGTTTAACTTGATCTTATACATTAGATACCTCGTCATAATTGTCCTCTCAATGGAGGGAATATCTGCTTCTCTAAGGGGGATAACATAAAAATTATTTCCTTTGATTTTGAAATTATAGCATATAAAATTTATTTGGATCAATTATATCTTTATCTAGGCCTCTAAAGTTGTTACTTTCCTAAAATTTGCATTAGTATAAAATAACAAGGATAGAAAGAGTGTAAAAAAAGGAGGTTTCTTCTTATCTCATATGGAAAGGTTCACTTATTTACAACTTTCCACCATATATTTATCCTTTTCTCTATGTTATGATTATATTTGCGCTTGTGATGAATATCAAGTTGTCGTAAACAAAAGAAACACATGCAATATTATTGGATTTAAATATCATGATTTACATTTTCTTAGTATTAATAGTCATATATGTGTGTGTCTGTGCGTGAGTAGAAATCCTTCGGGATTCATAGTTTATTGCAAATATCATATGGGCTACTCTATATAATAACACTACATCAACACAAATAAGAGGAATGATTACTATATTAGCAAGAGTTGGGCCATAGCAATCCACTTCTACTAAACAATATTCTAGCTTGCCAATGTATATGTAAAAAAGGTTTAGGGAGCAGAGACAACCTGGCTTGACTTTGATATTTCAATTAATTTTTTGACTAGTCCTTCATGTTCTTGAAGTTTCCAATACTATTCTCATATAATATTTACTGCAACAACTGTCAAATCGGGACACTTTAATGGGTGGGTGCTTAGAGGTGCTACACATTTTTGGTGCAATGGGATTGTGCAAGAGATAATTTAAGGAACATAAACATTTTCCTCAAAAATGTGCACACATTCGAATTTTCCTATGTTCGACACTTACCAGACCTTAATGTTGGCTAATGACATGGAAAATTAAGACACGCTCTTTATTTTCTTTGAAAATGCACACACATTTTCAAAATCCCCATAGACCTTATAGACTCGATGGCTAATAGGAGAAAAAGACATAAATGTTCATGCAATCAACCCAAGTTCGCTGAAGCTCAACACTTAATGGTATCTGTGGTCCTTTAATTCCTTTGTTTTGTTGTTTTGTTGTTATTTTTAAACCTACTAAAAATTTGGAATTTTAAAGAAATGTTTTTTTAATGCAAATTAATTTACGTCATCACAATGGATGAAAACCATGAATCCAATAAAAAAACCAAAACTACAATAAATCCCCAAGAAACCATATACTAAAAGGAAAATCTCAATCTACAAACAAATATTACTAATGATTTAAGTGAATTAATAATATCATTTAAAGAAACTTAGGAACGCAAGTGAACCACCACGACTATCATTAGCCACATCCTTTAATAGTGTTATTGCATTCATTAATCATACCCATGGTAAATAGACTAATATCACTGAATATAGGGCAATGATGAGAGAATTCGACTCCACTAGTATTAATAAAGAATAAGTGAATGAATTGAATATCACCAAACAAATTATTTTGGGGGTATTTATTGACCTAAGAACCAACAAATCCCATGATCCAAGGAAGAGGCATCTTTTCATCAATTTGTGCACATTCGATCCATGGAAAGAGAAATGGATGAGTCATTGGTTTATGGATTTCTATAAAACTCATTGAAATAATAGGGAGGCTCCATTGATTGTGGGTTGATTTTATAAGTCATTTTCATGTTAACTATTTTGACATGAGCAAGTTCAATGGGAATGGTGTTGGTTCTACATAGGGTTGACTAAATGGTATGAATAATCCAGAGAGAAGGTAACTTACTCCTATGTGGATTCCTAGCATTCCCCCCCCCCCATAGGCATCTCAAATTTTAGGTCGCCTTGTTGACACCAATAATGCAATAGCACATCTCACAGATAGTCTAGTCCAACTTTTTTTTTTTTTGGTGGCCTATAAATAAGATACATTAGAGGAGTGTCTTAGACCTCTAGATGTAGAAGCTTTGGGCCACACTAATATAGACCATTCAATCCACATAGGTAAGTTGGTGTTCCTAGTTAGATTTGATTGTTGCCACATTTATGCTCTCATTGTGGCCATATTTGCTATGGTGTAATGGAAGATCAACTCTAGGAGTGATTTACGGATCAGGTTAGTATACATTTTAGTTGATTCTAAATAGTTTGTTATAAATATGACTATCCAATTGAAAAATTTTCAATAGTTGTAACTTTAAAGTACTTCTTTTTGGATTTTTATTTTTTGGCATGTAAAATATCTATGATCAGTTACATTTCCATTGAGATGGAAAGATGTTATTTCTTTTAATCTCAATGTAGACATGGATGCGACATTCAATATTTTGGCACCTCACACACATGTATTTAAATGTTTTTATTCAAGTATACTTTAATGGTAACTAAACATGATTTAATTTGTTTTGTTTTACAAATGTCAAAGTTATTTAGGAGAAATTAATCTAAATTTCATTGTGTGTCCACAGGTGTCCATGCGAGAGTGTTAACAAATATCTCCACTTAGGATTACTTGATCACCTTCCACCCAAGTAACATATGTTATACTATATTTACTTTTAATGTAATGGCCCCTCCAACATTTCCCAAATGCGCAAGCTCGCCACGATAAAAATGAGATGAGAGTTATTGTGTAAGACCCAATTCCCAACATGCACTTATGTAAAATGGGGTCCACATGTCCCAAAATGACTACATACACCCAGCGAACATGATCACAATGTTATCGAACTAATTTGATCCAACCCTATTTATTTGAGTTTCGTCCCCTTAAATTTAAAACTTTCTAATTTTGGAATTTTCCTCAAGTTCTAAGCTTTTGAGGCTGTTTTGAGGGCTTAAACATAATTTTCACGGAGAACAGAGACATGGGAAAAGTGCAAGAACATTTTTTGCTTCTTTTTTTGGTCCTCTTGTAGAGATATTTGAAATGAATTATTATGAGAGTCAAACAAGGATTGTATGCCAAAGTTATGACCCCGAGAAGTTGGAGGTCTGAATTTCCCATTTATACAAACACTTTGTGTACATAGTACCTTTATGTTATAATTGCATATATGTTTGTTAATTACTTAAGCTCACCATAGAATCAAAATTGACACAATGACAAAGCTAAACATTCAATCTCAACCTAAAACTTGACCTAAACTAACCAGAACATACTCATCATTTCGTCAAACACATGGCATACATGTAAGATATAGGTCATAAATGCATATATGATCATAAAAGTATGAAATTCGTCTGAGAATAATTGAAAATACCTTATTCCCTCTCCACATAGAAGCAAAAACACTTATTAGTCCATACATTCATCAACCAATCAGTAGCTAAACCATTCATGATAGGGTCCATAATTATCATACATCATGTTACCGACAAATAAGAAGCATAGGAACCATGGAAACTCATCCATGATATCACCAACATAATTGCTACAAATATGCATGAATCACAATAAAATAATAAGTATTATTAATATATGTTAGGGACTTCCATGTACCACCCGAACATAGATTGAGATGAACCAAATATCACTTTCAGTGAATCACCCC
>APFE030121049.1:162418-190438 GCA_000404065.3 Pinus taeda
TATAGATCTTAAAATAAACTTAAAATGCAATGGGAAAATCTAAAAACAGCTCTTAAGATCTTAATCAACCTAAAAACTAATATTAAAATTAATAACATTTTAACAAAAAGATGTTAAAGATTAGGTATTAATAGAAAGTTTAGGTTCTAATGTTGATGTTAATGTTGATGTTAATAGTGGTTTTTTGATGCAACCATATGGCTGCTACACCCTAAACACCCTATCGGGACTCTTAACCCTCATCAAACTTTTGTTACTTTAGCCATAATCCCTTACTATAACAATTATTAGTCTTGGGTCTATGGTTTACACCCTCAAAATCTTATCGGAATCATTCTTCAAATGTGTTAGGCTTTAAAAACTTGGGACCATACCTTTTTACTGAAATACACATAAACACAAGAAAATCAAAGGAAACCTCCAAACACTTTATCCGGATCTCAAATTTTATACATTTGCGACCATAATTATCGGTGTATCTCTCTTTTGGTCCATGGACTTTCTGCTATCATTCTATATCTCTGATCTCCATTGTCCAATTATTCTATGATCTAATGGTTAGCATTCACTCCAAGCATTTAAACTGACATGTCAATCCTCCACTATCGATCTGTACATAGTGGATCCGATGGTCCACATCTATTTCAACGGACAAGTAACACGGGAAGTAACTGCCTGATAAAGCGATTTCCCTATTCAACCTTGTGCTACGTGTTGAATTTTTAATGGGATTAGGTGACTGCCCTTCAATACAACGTACGACCTTTTTCTCTCCCGAAAACCACTTCAATTGTTGCAAACCCACTTTCGTGATCCAATGGTTGCAATTTATTCACAATCCAATGGCCATGATTGAATCGCATAATCACAAATCCACTTGCTAGGCTCCTTTCGCTTCAATGCACCGATCTGATCATTCTTACGGACCCGATAAGGGTATAGGTTCTCATCGATCAAATTTCAAGTCTGGATTTTGGATCCGACTATCTTTTGCGCTAAATCTTAGTGTAAATTGGATTTACGCTTGCGAGACCGAAACTATGCAAACAATCTTCATCGACCGTATAAGGGTGACTAAATTGGCACCAAAAAAATGATATTTAAAAAGTCCTCAAACTTCTATTAATCCCACAATTTAGACATGAAGCATAAAAAAAATAAAGGAATAAACACTTGGTCGACTACAAAGGGATTAGGAGCCCAACGAGGGTTTCTGCAGGCTCGATAGTTGATCACACAAAAAATATCATTCATTCACAATAAAAATATTTACAGAGTCTCACCGTGGCCTGATTACACAAATAAAAGACCTTTGTTTCAAATACAATCCAAACACTATTCTTGCTTTCGCTGCCCTCAATCCTCTCTTCAATCCTTTCTCTCTGGCCCGATTCTTCAAATTAGTGGCCTCTATTCCTAATCTACCCGTAGGCTTACAACTCCATCATAAATCCTATATCTCTATCTCTTTCAGAAAAGAAGGAAAAGACATATATGTTCTATCTAACCATCTCCTTCCACAAATGAAGGAATTCACAATATATTTAGAAATCAAATCCTACCCTAACTAATCATTATAACTACTTGGCTTGATCTCCATGTAGGAAGTATCTCTTCTACAGTCTTATTATGGTAGTCCTGTGCCCAACATTGCCATTCATTCAACTACTGCAACTTTCATACCTTTTGTACCATAAATCTTCATAAGCAAGACATCCTTGCTCTGATACCAAAAACGACGCAACCATATGGCTACCACATCCTAAACACCCTATTGGGACTCTTAACCCTCATCAAACTTTTGTTACTTTAGCCATAATCCCTTTAAAAATTATCAGTCATGGGTCTATGGTTTACACCCTCAAAATCTTATCGAAAGAGTTCTTCAAATGTGTTAGGCTTTAAAAACCCGGGACCATACCTTTTTACTGAAATACAAATAAACACGGGAAAACCAAAGAAAACCTCGCTTCGAATGCTTTATCTGGATCTCAACTTTTATACATCCACGACCATAATTACTGGTGGATCTGTCTTTTGGTCTATCGCCTTTCCACTGTCATTCTATATCTCCAATCTCTGATCAACTGATCTTTGCCATCCAACTCTTCTATGATATAACGGTCAGCATTCACTCCAAACATTTAAACTAACACCTCAACCCTCCATCATTGATTTGCGTGTAGTGGATATGATGGTCTACATCTATTTCGGGCAGACAAGTAACATGAGAAATAATCGCCCGATAAAGCGGTTTCCCTATTCAACCTTGTGCTACGTGTCAAATGTTTAATGGGATCGGACGACTGCCCTTCAATACAGCTTACAACCTTTCACTTGCCGAAAAACCACTTCCACTGTTGTGAAACCACTTTCGCAACCCAATGGTTGTAATTTATTAATGATCCAATAGCCACAATTGAATCGCACAATCACAACTCCACTTGCCAAGCTCTCTCTGCTTCAATGCGTCGATCCGATCATTCTTACGGACCTAATAAGAGTATAGGTTCCCATCAATAAAATTTCAAGTCTCGATTTCGGATCTGACTTTATTTTGTGCTAACTCTTAGTGTGAATCAAATTTATGCTTGTGGGATTGAAACTATGCAAACAAGCTTCACCGACCCGATAAGGGTGATCCGAAATTTAGGATTTAATTGGCACCAAAACAATGATATTTAAAAAGGGCTCGAAATTCTATTAATCCCGTGATTTAGGCGTGAAGCATAAAAAAACAAAGGAATAAACACTCGCCTGAATACAAAGGAAATAGGAGCCCAATGAGGGTTTCCACAGGCTCAATAGTTGATCACACACAAAATATCATTCATTCATAATAAAAATAATAATAGTGTCACCTTGGCCCGATTACTCAAACAAAAGACCTATGTTTCAAATACAATCCAAACACTATTCTTGCTCTTGCTCCACTCAATCCTCTCTTGAATCCTTTCTCTCTAGCCTAATTCTTCAAATTAGTTGCCTCTATTCCTAATCTGGTCATAGGCTTACAACTCCATTGTGAATCCTTTCTCTTTGTCTCTTTCAGAAAAGAAGGAAAACACATATATGTTCTATCTAACCATCTCCTTCCATAAAAGAAGAAATTCACAATATATTTATAAATCAAATACTACCCTAACTAATCATTCTAACTACTTGGTTTGATCTCCATGCAGGGAGGATCACTTGCCACTTATTCCCAATTCTATTCAGAATCAGACAACAATTAACTACTTACATACTTTGCAATTAGTAAAATTAAAAACCAATTCTTCTTCCAAACTTTCATTAGCCACAACATGTGACCACACCATCACATTGCTGGCTAGACCTAGATGCTCCTGCATCATTTTTATACTTGGAAATAAAAAATAATTATAGTATTGAGGGGTTTTCATTATAACCTTTTTTTTTTAAATACCCTATATTATTGGAATGTAGATTACGAGGTCATTATTCAAAATAAAAAAATTACATATAATTTATAAAATTAGTTTGAAAATAAGTTTAAGACATTTATCTGTTAACATTCAATACTTCTATGATATCTATTAACATTCAATACTACTATTATATAAAAATAGATGAATGGAAAATGTGGATTATATAAAATTATTATACTTATATGCAATAATTATTTAAAACAAGAAAAATTACAATATAAACTTTAAAATTAGTTTAAATATAATTTTAAAATATTTATTTATTAACATTCAATACTACTATGATATCTGGATAAATAGATGAATGGAAACTTATGTGTCTAAAATCTTAATTCATAAAAAGACATTTAAACAATTTATAAAAGAAATTCTATATGAATTAAAATTAATATGTTTTGAGATAAAACCAATTTATTTATCACTGTGAATTTACAAACCAACACTAATTATATAAACAAAGTTTTTTTCTTACACGAATGGATTTCCTTCAGATTTATAAGGTCCCTACATATGCCAAAAACAAGACAAAAATATTTAATATAATCATAATTTTTGGAACAACTACTTTATCAGAAACATCCCGTAAAAAACATATGTCTTTAATTGATGGTTCTAGTCCATGAAAAATTCAAGAGTAACCTTATTGCCAGACAATATCATCACTAAACAGGAATAGAGGTTTCCATAATGCATAATAATGTCAACAATAACCAATTGACATTGAACTATTAGGGTTACCAATAAAACTATATTTAAACTCGTGATGCTCCCACAAACCATTACAAATGGGTATTTGTGGGCAGCAATGTTAATGTAATCTCCCACGAACCGTTTCAAGGGCATGGCATCAAAATTCTCGTAAAGGTAACTGACCATTAGGGTTATAGAAAAATATTCACCGATATTAGGTTCAATCATCTTATGGATAGAGTTGTTGTTATAAGGAATTCCACCAATTGATTCGATCGAGGATGAGGGTGCTCGGGGCTAGGATTCATGTATTGATATAGGGAGGACCAGGGGAAGGGAATCCATGATTCTTTGCGAAATAAACGATAGCACCAGATTGACATGATAGAGATCGAGGAGCAAAAAACCGGCGATGATTAATATAAGAGCGAGTGCTAGACTCTCCTTCGGGTTACGTAGTTCATCCATAACGGCCAGCGTTCATGGCATATCCCCTTAACAAGAGTTCTTCCTCGGTATTTGAGGGGATCATGCATTCATCCGTTAAATCTCTGCAACTGTATCAGTTTGCATTACACGCACAGTTCCAGACATACAATATCTTACATTTTCGAGACATGCACTATGTTACATCCCTTGAGAGAAGCTTCATCTAATGTGTTGCTCCATCTAATGTGTGGTTATCTGCATGGAGGAGGCCAACTGAAACATCTGCATGGAGGAGGCCAATTGAAACAGTAAGTGATGGCTATATGAAATTGAAATTGTTAGTGATTGCCACGCTAAATCAATGTCTTACATCACTTTGGCCACGTTTTGTATAGGAGAATTGAAACAGTGAGTAATGTCTAGGTGGAATTGAAACTATTGGTGTTTCTAAAGTAATTGAAACAGATGGTGATGGCGATTCATAAGTTTCACAACCATTTTTAATCTTTCCACTTTGTCTTAATCATAATAGGTGGTGATTAACAAATGGTATGGTAAATTTTTAATCATTATTTGTAAACAATTAATTTAAGTATGCTTTAAACATGTGATTTAGACATACAAGTAAGTTAGTGGTGTGAATTCTATCCATTGATATAGTGGCAATCACTAAAATATATTGACGTCTTTCAATTTAGGCCATTGGATCAAAAAAATTAATTAAGAAAATGATTAAAGTGCCCAACTACAATAAAAGGAGCGCCTATGAACATAACTATAAGCCATTGAGTTGTTTATTGCTAGCATTTCAATACAAGTCCGAACGTATTACCACATAATGAAATTTAAAAGCACTGCGTTTACTTATTAATGCACAACAATCTAAAGCTTATTCATAGTAGGTTGGTCGTTGGCTCGTGAATATGCAAGTGTTTTGGTTAATCTAAAACTAACGGTATTTGATGATTGAATAATTACGCCGTAAGGTGTTTCCATTTGAAATGAATTGCCCCAGCCGCCTCCGTGTCCTATTGTTGACCATAGATTTCTGATGTTAGATGATTGAATGAATCGTAGTCGTTGATCCAACTGATCCAAAACTGAATAAGGAAGCGGACGAACACACAGTGACAGAACCGGCGTACGCACAGTGACAGAACCGATCAAAATATCACCGCAGCCAAAGCTTGTTATGCAGAAGAAAATGGCGAAGCGCCAACCAGGACGAGTCCCCAAAGCGTTTTACCGTCGTGGGAGACAAACGGCCATGGCGAATTCGCATTGGAAAGGTCTCATGATCTTAAATTCACGGCCTTGGAGGATGGTGGGGACCTTAAAAAGCACGTGATTTTGGGGAAAAAAAGAGCGGAGAATGGAATAACCAGGGTTTTTTCTTTTAATGAGCGTAGGAGGAAGAACAGCCATGACGGGAATGCAGAGAGTGATCTTGAGTTCGCAGCCGTGGAGGACTGCTAGGAACGTAGAAGGTATGAGATATCAGGAACAAGATTCATGGAGGATGAAAAGGCTAGGGTTTCTTCTTTGACTTTGTGTGAATTTGATGAGCCTGGAGCGCACAGGAGGAAGAAAAAAATGGAGGAGGAGAATGGAATGGTCAGCGATCCATTGGTGGTTTTTGAATCGGACCAAATGCGAATGATCTTGTATCGTCTGGATGCACGCAGCTTGTCACAGTCGATTTTGGTTTCTCGTGGATGGCAGGCATTGGCAGCCAGTGACTGTCTATGGTCTAAAAAGGTGTGATTTCGCAATCGACATCGTTGCCTTGTGTCATAATATCTTTCATGTTCATTTAGAAACTCGAATTTGCCAGCAATATTCGTGTCTGGTAGTGCTTCTAGTGTGGAAGGTAGCATTCCTTGGGTAACTTTTACATCTTCATCAGTTCCGGTGTTTCTGGGTTTTGGTGTTTGATTTTCTGTTGAATGTAGCCTTCATGCTCCTTCAGTTTATTGACCTGCTGCTGTAGTCTCCAGCATTATTGTAGTAAAAGAAATTTCTTGTATGAACTTAGTGTACACATGCAATCAATTTTTTTGTCAGCCATCTTTCACTAACATTATTTTCTTAGGGAAGTTGCTTCGATACACATGGCTTGCCGTCATGGTGTTAACTGCATTAGACGGACTTCCTTTGGCTTAGTGTCCAGATCCGAGGGGTTTCTATTATGCCAAACGTCAAGGGGTTAACTGCATAACCCGGGCATTGCCTTTGGCTTAGGTACCATAACCGACTTGTTTTTATCTGTTCTGCCTAGTTTGTGTGGGATTCGCACCTGGGTCATCCACTTTTGATATACCAGCAGAAGGGAACTCTGGTGAATGGCTCAATAGTTCTTTAGCCTCATCAGTGAACCAAGGCCCTGTTCATGTTACAGTATTTGGTTTTCGAGTTGCTCACTGTTGTTGTGGTTTAGTTTTTTGGAAGTGCTTCAAGACGGACACCTCAAGGTCAAGGGCTGCAATGTACTTGTTACCTCGTTTGGCTCAGGTGCCAGATCTGATGGGTAACCAATTTGCCAAAATATATCCAAGACTTGCACTTGCCCTTGTTATTTTGAGTATCTGCCGTTTCAGTTGTGCAGACCACAGTGAGAGTGGAAGCCTGGCATTTGGATGAATGCTCTGTTAACTTTACAAGTGAACCGATGCATTGTTGGCAATTACGTTTGTATTTTTGTGTTAAAGTCAAATCTTGTGTTGTAGTCTTAATTGCATTTTAAAGTTATTTTCATGTTTGGTATTTTCACCAGTAGAACTGAGTTCCCTCTGTGAACCTGAATTTTGTTTTTTCCTTCTTTCGGCCTGTCTTCCCCTTCAAGGAATGGAGCGGCCATTGTCAATTTCAATTGCCGTCAAAAGGGCATAATTTACCTTCATTCATTTTCCTACTGTACAAAGCTCAAAGATCATAAATTCATTTTCCTACTGTACAAAGCTCAAAGATCATAAATACTATATTGAGGTGATTTGAGTGCTCTGCTTTTGTTGTTCTGTTTAGTTTTCTTTCAGATTGAGGGAAAAAATATGTGCATCATGGATACCTACTTCATATCCCATGGATCACCCACGTTGGCCATCGAGGACCTTCCTGTAAGGCATTTCTTACTGGATTGGGGCAAAATACTAGCAGATAAGCCCAAGGCCATATTGGTCATCTCTGGTCACTGGGATACCTCAGTGCCTTATGTCAATGTTAGTTTTTTTTTGTCGGTTGCTAATTTTTCCCTCTTGCTAATTTGCTATTTTTGTGGGAATCTTCAGATCACAAAGTTATTTGTGGGAATCGATACCGAATTCGTATTGTCCATATGCTGTACCAATTTCAATTTGTATTGTATAAAGGAAAAATGATTTCTCATCTGAAAATTATTCTTTTATTCGTCATATGCGCTGCAAAGTTCAGATATATATTTTTTAATATTTCGTAATAAAATTGGATTTCACAGGAAAGAAAACGTGGAAAAAGGAGTGGATTGGCAATTTTTCCTTTCCGATTTTTTTTTTCCATAATCTGATCGATTCTGTGCATTCCCCTTCATAAATGTTCTGAAACCCGTAACATATTCTTCGGGAGGCATTTTCCATTCTCTTTTCAAGGCCTCGTACATCTTTTCATCTGAAACTGTAACCTCATAATTTATATCTTTTGCGATAAAAATGGTAAAAATTTAATGAAAATGTAATTTAGTATCTAAAACTGCAATTTCATGATGAAATGTTTAATTTAATTTATGGATAATTAAATCTATTTATATCTCAAAATTATATTGAATGCGATTTCAAATTTCAACAATCGACTACACGTTTCCAACGATTTTAAATTCACCAAATTTCAGGAGAGCGCCGAAAGTGAAGCCATATGACAGAACTGCCCCATATACCATGCCTTGGTTAAGTCAAAGTGAGGCTGTAGAAGATTTCTTGCCCACACCCTGGTCTCTCTTTATCTTCCTTAGTCCCTGTATCTCTTCCTCTCTCAACCTCCTTACTTACCCAAACCCATCTCAACCATTTCTCATGTTAAAGTTTGTAGCTACAGGAATATGTGCACATTTCTAACATTAGAAACCGCACATGTTTTGGTGCTATGAATACATGCATTTTTATACTAAGAATACACACATGTTAAGGAAGGCAGGAGTTTTATTTATTTATTTATTTTTAGGAATTTTATGTGCACAGTGACTTGGTTGGTTGGGTTGTTTCAATTATATGTCTGGGGTTATAAATTTAGTGATTTAGATGGTGCAAATATTAATATCTTAATTTTTAGAAAAACAAATATAATATTATATTATATATTATTTTGAGACTATTTTTTTATATAAACTAAATAAATATATTAATATCCAACCTAATCATATAAATTAAATCACTGATAATATGAATAATAAAATTATTACTACTATTAATTATAATCTTGACACATAAGGATATAAAATAGATACCTAAGCTGCAGCTTAGAGGCTGTGGAATATTCTTTCCCCAAACTGCATTTTACACGGGCGAGGTCTTTACGGATATTTTATAGAGACTTTCCCATACGGTTGATCAAGGATTTGAATGTCGAATAAAATATTTCAGAGATTAAAGAAAAAAATTCAATTTCTGAAATTTCATTTCTCTATCATCTCAATATATCTTCAAGATATAATAGTGTTTATGTCTATTAGTTGACTTGTACTTTTCTATTGAAAATTATGCTTTCATTGTACGGAAAAAACTAACTTCCGTATCGTGAAAAATGAGGAAGAACGGTAAAACTAAAGGCTCCTCTGGGAAGGCCAAGCCAAATCTTAGGGTAAACTATACGCTGCAAAGCCTGACAACGAAGAAAAACTCTGTGCCATTTGTAAATGCTCTTATTTCAGGAACATGGTTGATGTATATTTGATATAAAAATCCTACTGTACCATTGGAAAATCTTACCCATTCAAATATGCTAATGTGAACTCATTTTAACACAATCACATAGGTGTTGGCTTGGCTCCTGTCTTCAACCTGGGGAGTCCTTGAAAGCCCTAATTGCCTCTATCGTGAGACTTCAGACTGCATACAATAACAGATGCTAAGCACAACAAAAATTTACAGTCAGATCATAGAGACATTGCTAGCATATACTGCATTTATAAGGAATGAGGAAGTCACCTCCACAACAAACCCTCAGCCTCTCCACATCTGATAGCACATTAAAATCTTCACCACTACTGCAGAGGGAACTAGCTAACCCCTATTGGCAGACACTAAACAACTGTTATCAAGAGTAAGATCTGACTGTTTCTGTTATAGAAGCTTTATTGACAGAACCAAGGTCATCTGCCCTTTGCTGATGCTCAGTTCGTACTCATTGAAAATCTTGTCTTTGTATGCCACAGCATGTTGAAGACACCACCAATAGTACAAGGCAACTAGCTAACCTAGACACGAAAGCCGCTGCAAACAAGGCAGGCTAGGATCTGACCTTGTCACAAACTTTCTTGACAGAACTGAGGTGAAGCCTCTTTCCCATGCATGTTATGTCCTTAAACTTGCCAAAAACTTGCTCTTTGCATAGATCGTGTTTAGTGACCCTTTGTTTGATGTTGTCACATTAAAGTGATTATACCGGGACCATAAAAGGATTTTAGAACATTCCAACCTATAGATCTTTTGCATCAAGATTCAGGTGTTTCATGTTATCACAAAGGATTTATGCCGTGGTTCTGTCTATAATCATGTGCTTATGACTCTTACGAAGCATGGAGGTGGAGGTGGTCTTTCCCTGCCTGTATTTGTTTTTCATCATACACCCTATTGTTGACTGTAGATTTGTGGTGTTAGACGATTGAATGAATTGTGATCGTTGATCCAACACTGATCCAAAACTGAATGAGGAAGCAGGATGGACGCACAGTGATATTCCTCGCGGAGTGACAGCTTCCAGTGAAAGAGACGGCGATGGGGCACTCACAGAGTCAGAACCGATCAAAATACCACCGTGGCCAAAGCTTGTGCTAAAGCTCTTTCCCGTTTCTATAGAAATGCTGAATCGCCTCAAAGAAAAAGCAATGGAGGATGGCAAGATCAAGAAGTGCACCAGTTTCAAAGTGGTGATCGCGCACCTATGGAGGGAAAGAAGTCTAGCGTTGGAAATGCAGAATGCTGAGATTTCCAAGGTGTTGTTTCCGGTGGAATTCAGGGCCAGAATGGAGCTCCCTCTTCCCAGAGAATACGCGGGCAACGTTGTGGTACCAGGGTATGCGAGAGCAAAGGTGAAAGAGCTCTGGGATGAGCCGTTCTCGACCCTGGTGCACAAGGTCCAACAAGGGTTGTCCAGAATAGGCAACGATTATGTTAGGTCTGTGATAGATTGGCTGCAAGTCCACAAAGGGATACCGTGTGCGGTGAAGAGCTTTTCTGTGGTTGAATTGTGGAGGTTGTGGTTAGAGGATGCGGAATATCCATGGGGAAATCCTCTCCATCTGAGCCCTGTGATGGGCCTGAGCCACTGTTCGGAACTGGTCATGCTGCTCCCCAACCCGAACCAGCAGTGTGGTGCAGGTGGAGGTTTCAACGTTGCCATTACTCTCCAACCTTTTCAATTCCCACGCTTCCACCAGTTGTTCCAACTTACAAAGTAACATCCCATCCATCCATTTATCCAACGATTGACATTTGTGTTTACACTAAGTATTAGTTGTGTTCTTCTTCTTCGTATTTGATGTGTAGCATTCCTGCAAATTTGACTTGTACTTGGTAATTTTTATTCAAATAGTAGAACCATATTTTTATCTGGTTACTTTTTTTTTATCATATTCTGAACAAGGTTGGTTGGATAATTTTAAGGTTAAATGTTAGATTATCTGAATCTAAACTTTCTTGGGTGTGTTGAGAATGCTTTGGGCATACGAGAATGGCTGGAATCTAATGGTCAGCAGTAGAACTGAGTTCCCTCTTCGAACCTGAATTTTGTTTTTGCATTCCTAGAAGCATTAGCCTGCTTGCATACCCCACCCTGCCAATACCAAAATCCAAACAGGATTTAGTTTTTCATTTATGTTTTTCAGGCCAAGTTTTGTCCGAGTATCTTTTCTCAGCTTCCTCTGTTCAGGTAAGAGGCTACATCACATCCTGTGATTTTATGCTCCGTAATTTCCTTTATTTTAATGGTTTGTTTGCAACGTTCAAACACTTGATTTAGACTTTCTGTTTTTTAACCTCTTTTGAATGGTTTGTAAATATAGTTTACTGATCTTCACTTATATTTTAATGATCTGATTCCTTTTTCAATGTAGTGGCTATTGACGGTTTTGACTTTGGCTTTGGTTTTTCATATCAGATACTATATCAGGTATTCCAGTGATCTCAGACCTTCAAGATTCAAGGTTTCCAGTTTGACATGCGCATTTTTGTTGAGAAAATTAAGATGTTCAAGATATGAAAGATCTGTCAATGTGTGTTGAGAATGCTTTGGGCATACGAGAATGGATAGAATCTAATGGTCACCAATAGAACTGAGTTCCCTCTGCAAACCTAAATTTTGTTTTTTGCATTCCCGGAAACATTAGCCTGCTCGCATACCCCACCCTGCCAATACCAAAATCCAAACATGATTTAGTTTTTCATTTATGTTTTTCAGGCCAAGTTTTATCCGAGTATCTTTTCTCAACTTGCTCTGTTCAGGTAAGAGGTTACATCACATCCTGTGATTTTATGCTCCGTAATTTCCTTTCTTTTAATGGTTTGTTTGCAACGTTCAAACACTTGATTTAGAATTTCTATTTTTTAACCCCTTTTGAATGGTTTGTAAATATCTTTTAATGATCTTCACTTATATTTTAGTGATCTGATTCCTTTTTCAATGCAGTAGCTATTGACGGTTTTGACTTTGGCTTTGGTTTTTCATATCAGATATTATATCAGGTATTCCAGTGATCTCATCAGATTTGAAGTAATATACCATTCTAATCTGTGTAGGACTTTATCAAAATCAATCTTGAGGAGGAGATGTTCTTGGTGAATTTCTCCAGCCCACTAGATAGTTTTCAAGCTTAATTTTTTTGTGGTTAATGCCTCTGCAGGAGTCTTCAATGCCCTTTTTTGAATCCAAACTTTCTTGGGTGTGTTGAGAATGCTTTCGGCATACGAGAATGGCTGGAATCTAATGGTCACCAGTAGAACTGAGTTCCCTCTACGAACTTGAATTTTGTTTTTGCATTCCCGGAAGCATTAGCCTGCTCGCATACCCCACCCTGCCAATACCAAAATCCAAACAGGATTTAGTTTGATGTTTATCTTTTCTACCAATCATTGAAACTCTTCATGGAAACTTTGAGATTTCTCTTATGATTTCGCTAGAGACTATACAGAATGGATTTCTGCACTTTATGCCTTACGGCGTTTTCTTTGCAACATCTGGTGCAAATGCTAGTCTATCTATACGCGATTTGGTAAAATATTTGTAGTGAAATGTTTTGGTAATGAGTGGTAATGGGTTTTATATTGTTCATATAAATTTAAATGGTAAAATTTTTAAGATACAGACAAAAAAGAAAAAGAATGAAATGTGAGTTTGAATTTTTTTGTAACATGAATTTATTTTTTATATATAAATATATGGTTTGGGTAATTAGTAAAATGATAATGTAGTGGATAAGTGTTGCTTTTTGAATTTTCTAGAAGAATTAAAAATCCAGTAAAAATAAGAGTTAGTTTTCATGTTATGTAATGATAATTTTTGTAAAGCTCAATGAATCTAGTAAGTTTATGTTGTGTAAATTGAAAATTTCCAAGGTAAAGAAAATTAATTGTAAAAAAAATTAATTGTTGTATTGTAAGAAGAGAAATCAAGGTAAATCAAGAGTTGAAGTTGCAAATAAATTTAGAAAATTTTTAAATACTTGGTATTTGAGCAATGCAACTAAAGCATTGAAATTAAAGAAGCTACAAAAGATATGGAAAACAAAATAAAGAGTTTAGTGAAAGAAAATAATATAAATAATCTATTAGGAAGAGAAAAATATATGATTAAGAGAAACTCAATGTTCCAATGGAACTTGTACAAAAGGAAAAAAAGAAAAGAGGAAACAGTAGTTATGGTTGGAAGCTTAAAAAAGAGAGAAATAAAGTATTGTGCAGTTATATGCAAAGAAGGTGATAGCTAGGGTAAAAGAGAAAGAAGAGCTTAAGGAAACTAAGTGTGGGTAGTAGGGGATGAAGTTCACTATTTTAAACTCTAGGAGAAAGTTATGCTTAAAAATGATGAGGAGGATATTTTTAAGGTTCAGAATAAAAGTCTCATGAAATATTTAGAGAGCTAACACCTGTACTAGGAGAAGATGTAAAAAAATCCAAAGAGACAAGAGTCTCAAAGTTTTCATATTGATAATTTGTGTAATTGGAGGTGCTAACAGAAAAAGACAACACTGAGATACAATGCCAATAAAAAATGATTATAATTGCTATCAAAGCCCAAGGTTCATGATGAGTATACAAAGGTTGTAGAGGAAGTAAGGGTTCTAAAAGAGATCTATATGAAGGAGGCGATAGGTTATGCATATGTGAAGATGAGGAAGACCAATAAGTTATTGCATTAGGTTATGCATATGTGAAGATGAGGAAGACCAATAAGTTATTGCATGGTGTATTGATGAATAGTTTGGAAAACAATTAATTGTATTTTCTGTAGGTACAAAAAGAGATGGAAATTATTCCAAAAATTTCCAAAAAGAAAGAGGGATCTTGGAAGGTTGTAGGAAACAATAATGTGAAAACATGATAGTAAAGTATGTGGGAAACCAAAAATTCTAATTTGGGATCTCTTAAGAGAAAAATCTACAACAACATAGAATTAGATTGAAAATCATGACCATGAAGCAAAATCTTTTTTGGGCACCCAAAAATTTTGATTAGAAGAATCACATGTTGAATTTAAATTTCTTAAATTTTTTGTAATATTTATATAAATATACGTTAATTGTAAAATGGAAATATGATATTTTGAAGCATGTATAATCAAAATTATTCTATGATATTGAGTGTGTAACTTAGATTGACTCTCCAATCTAATATCAAAATAGAAAAGTAAGGAAATGGGTTTTTATTAAAATAATCATCTGTTGCTCCATCATGGTGGAAACTCAGGAAATGACAATCCAATGTCATTTCACAAATGACATAATGAGGGGAGAAATGCTTTAAAATTCAATGGATTTATCAAGTCAATTAGCTAGAAAATATCCAATTCAAGAACATTGAAAATTAGTTGGTAGCTCTTTGACACTTGTCGATGAATCTCCAAATTTTTTCATGATAGATCCATAAGGCCATTCCTCCCAGCGCACTCCTTTTCTTCAGCTATGAGGTGTGTTTCAGATTTAAATGTTCTTCAGTATTGCTGGCCCCTCCGCTTCACATAGTTTAAATATATTAAATTGTTGTGAGGATTTAGAAAATATTATACATCAAATCTACTGGATTAGTTTGGGTTGTAAATGGAACTTTTAAGTCTGGATAATTACTGGATTAGTTTGGATGGTAAATGGAACATTTAAGTCTGAATAGTTGAATATCTTCTTGTAACTTAAAGACAAGTTTCTCACTAACATAAATATTTTTTTGTTTGGATTTAAAATAATAATTAAAGAAAAAAACAAAACAAACTAAATTTACTATCAATTTCAATATAAAGCAATTTTCAAAATTGGGTAAAATGACTATGACTTTAATAAACAACACCTAAAGGTGAAAGGAAAACGCTCACATAAAACTCAGGTTACAATACAGATCTCATATCACTTAGCTTTTGGAATTGCCAGTCCATACAAAGGTAAGTTTCAAAATTATCTCAGAAGATTATACATTTGAAAAGGACACTTCAAATGTAAGGGAAAAAAGCTCGTATAAATCTATAAATGGACAGAACTGAAGGAAAAACTAAGACACATTTATCTTTAACAGTAAAGTACTCTCACATATGCAGATTTCAGATCCGGGTCTCCCAACTTTGTGAATATGTGGCAGAGTTGATTATATGATATAAAGAATATTGATATGAAGTGCGCTGATTATATCATAACAAAGTATATGTTTCAGAATTGCACTGTACAAATTCCATGGCCAGTCTAGGTAATGGAATGCAAGATAAAAACTCAATTTTTTACCTCAAACAAGCCAATGACGGTTCCAAAATGTAATCAAATAATATAAAATTTGCATTCCCTCAAAGATGCAAGGACAGGTCAAGCTGCGCATCTTCTGTACTAAGGGTAACCATACAACCAGGAGATGTATTGTGCTGCTGAGAATCGTCGTTTCTGGCCCTTTTCACGGAAGGTAAAGAGGTCAACAACGATTGGATGTCATTGCTGGACCTTTTCACAGAAGACAAAGAGCTCGATGCCAAATTGACATGAAAGTTGTGTGGCCACTGCTCAAATTGAGGCTGATTATTGGACAGGTGTACTCTCTGCAACTCAAAATTGTTAGAAAATCTGCGATTGGAAGCAAACATAGCATGAACAAGCTGCTGTCCCAAAACAGGGTACCGAAAATAGTCATTTGGCAGGTTACTTTGAATGGGATTCGACTTGCTTGCAGTTCGCTCTTTCTTATGGGCATTCTGATGGCCTGCAAATGCCTTAGGATTGTAGAACTTTCTTGAGCAATAGCGGCAAGAAAAAACGCGGGCTTTAGGGCCCTCAGCGGAGCCTGTGCTCTTAGAAGCAGAACCCTCTAACTCCGGCACATCGTTATGGGCTTCCTTGTTTGCATGCGTTTCGCCCCCTGAAATTGCGTTTACTGGGTGGTCAGCATGGCTGAAATTAGTGTTGTGTTGGGTGATATCTACTCCAAACAGTCTGATCTCTTGTTTCTTATGATCGCCGTCGCTAGCCATTGATCCACTCAATATTTCTGTAGTTGACATTTGGACTTTCTTAGTGTGTCCGATCTTCCTCTCTCTCACACAAGTGTGTCATAGGCTCAAGAAATCCCAGCACCGCCCACTCTTTGACAGTGTGTCCTGAAAGCATTAGCTGTAGTGATAGCCTACTTACTCAACCTAAATAAGCAACATCTAAATTTATAGAAAAACGTGAGGAAACAAACCCACTGTTCGAGATTTTGGGATAAACTCTCTCCGGATTTCAATATCTGATTTTTTGTGTGGGATAAACAAAAATAAATGTTGCATGGAAAGAAGAGTGGAACTTGCAATCAAATGCCCATTCTCTACCATGATTTGTTTACGTTACTCACGGGACTTGATCGATTAAGTGGATATGATTAATGACGATGCTTAGTGCGAGACTCAGTGGAACAACTGTAAAATACATTTTGAACTGGAGGAACTGTGAATAGCCATGGCCAGTGCAAGGTAGATCAAACAGAGGTTCCCTTTATCCCGGCGAAACACCCATAGTGGACATTGGATAAATCAAACACATCTTACAAGTCTAATGAGTTATGAGTTTTAAGTGAATCAACTCAATTTTTTAATGATTTTATTAGGTACACATCGTGTAAATCCACATCTGTGTAAAAGGAATTATATATATTCAATAAATCAAACACATTTTTTGTGTAATTTTTTTCTGCATTTATATTTTGGGGAGATTAAAATATTTTGGTTTTTTTATTATTTAAGTTGAATAAATTTCTGTTAAATATTAATGTTGATGTTTGCTTCCACTGAGTTTGTGTTTTTGGGAATATTTCTGATGTTATTTATGTTATTAACGGAAAACAAAGGTAAGTAAATAAATAAAAAGTGGTTAAATTAATTATTATAATTTATGATATTTTATAAAATAGAATTAATATTAATATTATATCAGATTTAAAAAATGATAATTATGATGGTGATGATTAATTTTAGTGAAATGTTGATTTTATTGGACTTTATCGTATAAGAGATCGGTTTGAAAAAAAAAATTTACATGATATTTATTTCTCAGATTAAAAAGTTTTAGGAGAGGCATCCAAGATGATTATATTTTTTGGTCGCAAAAAATTTTTATGAAGATTGTATAGAATAAAGTTTTTTTAAAATGATATTTAATTTATGAGAGGATGTGTTTTTCATCTTCAATTTTCATGGTGTCACAAAAAAGGTACAATCTTTTATCCCAAGGCAATTTGAGAATTGACCAATGAAAAGTTTTTCTATGAAGCTCATGAGAATTAAATCTTATTTTAATAATGTGTATTTTCTTCTTTACATTAGTTAGAACAATAATATGTTTTTGATCTTCCACATTATAGTTGATCATCTCATAATAATGTCCTAATTTTATTTCTCCTTCTAATTTTTTATTGCACCTCAGTTTCTCCTTAATTTTGAATATAATAATATTTTTGATATTATTATTTTGTTGCAAAATGTTGTCTTTCTTTATTATGTAATTGTTTAGCCAACGATACACATCTTTGTGCCACTGTTGCATAAGCTAGAGGTGGTTTACGCTGGAGTTAAAAGCAATTTTTGGAAACGTCTTACCTTCCATATTGTTTAACTTGATCTTATACATTAGATACCTCGTCATAATTGTCCTCTCAATGGAGGAAAGATCTGCTTCTCTAAGGGGGATAACATAAAAATTATTTCCTTTGATTTTGAAATTATAGCATATAAAATTTATTTGGATCAATTATATCTTTATCTAGGCCTCTAAAGGTGTTACTTCCCTAAAATTTGCATTAATATAAAATAACAAGGATAGAAAGAGTGTAAAAAAAGGATGTTTCTTCTTATCTCATATGGAAAGGTTCACTTATTTACAACTTTCCACCATATATTTATCCTTTTCTCTATGTTATGATTATATTTGCGCTTGTGATGAATATCAAGTTGTCGTAAACAAAAGTAACACATGCAATATTATTGGATTTAAATATCATGATTTACATTTTCTTAGTATTAATAGTCATATATGTGTGTGTCTGTGCGTGAGTAGAAATGCTTCGGGATTCATAGTTTATTGCAAATATCATATGGGTTGCTCTATATAATAACACTACATCAACACAAATAAGAGGAATGATTACTATATTAGCAAGAGTTGGGCCATAGCAATCCACTTCTTCTAAACAATATTCTAGCTTGCCAATGTATATGTAAAAAAGGTTTAGGGAGCAGAGACAACCTGGC
Source organism: Pinus taeda (assembly GCA_000404065.3). Lineage (NCBI taxonomy): Eukaryota > Viridiplantae > Streptophyta > Pinopsida > Pinales > Pinaceae > Pinus > Pinus taeda. Next base: position 181,138 of record APFE030121049.1, read on the forward strand.
TTGACTTTGATATTTCAATTAATTTTTTGCCTAGTCCTTCATGTTCTTGAAGTTGCCAATACTATTCTCATATAATATTTACTGCAACAACTGTCAAATCGGGACACTTTAATGGGTGGGTGCTTGGAGGTGCTACACATTTTTGGTGCAATGGGATTGTGCAAGAGATAATTTAAGGAACATAAAAATTTTCCTTAAAAATGTGCACACATTCGAATTTTCCTATGTTCGACACTTACCAGACCTTAATGTTGGCTAATGACATGGAAAATTAAGACACACTCTTTATTTTCTTTGAAAACGCACACACATTTTCAAAATCCCCATAGACCTTATAGACTCGATGGCTAATAGGAGAAAAAGACATAAATGTTCATGCAGTCAACCCAAGTTCGGTCAAGCTCAACACTTAATGGTATTTGCGGTCCTTTAATTCCTTTGTTTTGTTGTTTTGTTGTTATTTTTAAACCTACTAAAAATTTGGAATTTTAAAGAAATGTTTTTTTAATGCAAACTAATTTACGTCATCACAATGGATGAAAACCATGAATCTAATAAAAAAACCAAAACTACAATAAATCCCCAAGAAACCATATACTAAGAGGAAAATCTCATTCTACAAACAAATATTACTAATGATTTAAGTGAATTAATAATATCATTTAAAGAAGCTTAGGAACACAAGTGAACCACCAGGACTATCATTAGCCACATCCTTTAATAGTGTTATTGCATTCATTAATCATACCCATGGTAAATTGACTAATATCACTGAATATAGGGCCATGATGAGAGAATTCTACTCCACTAGTATTGATAAAGAATAAGTGAATGAATTGAATATCACCAAACAAATTATTTTGGGGGTATTTATTGACCTAAGAACCAACAAATCCCATGATCCGAGGAAGAGGCATCTTTTCATCAATTTGTGCACATTCGATCCATGGAAAGAGAAATGGATGAGTCATTGGTTTATGGATTTCTATAAAACTCATTGAAATAATAGGGAGGCTCCATTGATTGTGGGTTGATTTTCCATTTATTGTGGGTTGATTTTATAAGTCATTTTCATGTTAACTATTTTGACATGAGCAAGTTCAATGGGAATGGTGTTGGTTCTACATAGGGTTGACTAAATGCTACGAATAATCCAGAGAGAAGGTAACTTACTCCTATGTGGATTCCTAGCATCCCCCCCCCCTCCATAGGCATCTCAAATTTTAGGTCGCCTTGTTGACACCAATAATGCAATAGCACATCTCACACATAGTCTAGTCCAACATATTTTTTTTTTGGTGGCCTATAAACAAGATACATTAGAGGAGTGTCTTAGACCTCTAGATGTAGAAGCTTTGGACCACACTAATATAGACCATTCAATCCACATAGGTAGGTTGGTGTTCCTAGTTAGATTCGATTGTTGCCACACTTATGCTCTCATTGTGGCCATATTTGCTATGGTGTAATGGAAGATCAATTGTAGGAGTGATTTACGGATCAGGTTGGTATACTTTTTAGTTGATTCTAAATAGTTTGTTATAAATATGACTATCTAATTGAAAAATTTTCAATAGTTGTAACTTTAAAGTACTTCTTTTTGGATTTTTATTTTTTGGCATGTAAAATATCTATGATCAGTTACATTTCCATTGAGATGGAAAGATGTTATTTCTTTTAATCTCGATGTAGACATGGATGCAACATTCAATATTGTGGCACCTCACACACATGTATTTAAATGTTTTTATTCAAGTATACTTTAATGGTAACTAAACATGATTTAATTTGTTTTGTTTTACAAATGTCAAAGTTATTTAGGAGAAATTAATCTAAATTTCGTTGTGTCTCCACAGGTGTCCATGCGAGAGTGTTAACAACTATCTCCACTTAGGATTACTTGATCACCTTCCGCCCAAGTAACATATGTTATACTATATTTACTTTTAATGTAATTTCCCCTCCAACATTTCCCGAATGTGCAAGCTCACCACAGTAAACATGAGATGAGAGTTATTGTGTAAGACCCAATTCCCAACATGCACTTATGTAAAATGGGGTCCACATTTCCCAAAATGACTACATACACCCAGTGAACATGATCACAATGTTATCGAACTAATTTGACCCAACCCTATTTATTTGAGTTTCGTCCCCTTAAATTTAAAAATTTCTAATTTTGGAATTTTCCTCAAGTTCTAAGCTTTTGAGGTTGTTTTGAGGGCTTAAACGTAATTTTCACGGAGAACAGAGACATTGGAAAAGTGCAAGACCATTTTTTGCATCTTTTTTTGGTCTTCTTGTAGAGATATTTGAAATGAATTATTATGAGAGTCAAACAAAGATTGTATGCCAATGTTATGACCCCGAGAAGTTGGAGGTCTGAATTTCCCATTTATACAAACAGTTTGTGTACATAGTACCTTTATGTTATAATTGCATATATGTTCGTTAACTACTTAAGCTCACCATAGAATCAAAATTGACACAACGACAAAGCTAAACATTGAATCTCAACCTAAAACTTGACCTAAACTAACGAGAACATACTCAGCATTTCGTCAAACACATGGCATACATGTAAGATATAGGTCATAAATGCATATATGATCATAAAAGTATGAAATTCATCTGAGAATCATTGAAAATACCCTATTCCCTCTCCACATAGAAGCAAAAACACTTATTAGTCCATACATTCATCAAACAATCAGTAGCTAAACCATTCATGATAGGGTCCATAATTAGCATACATCATGTTACCAAGAAATAAGAAGCATAGGAACCATGGAAACTCATCCATAATATCACCAACATAATTGCTACAAATATGCATGAATCACAATAAAATAATAAGTATTATTAATATGTTAGGGACTTCCATGTACCACCCGAACATAGATTGAGATGAACCAAATATCACTTTCAGTGAATCACCCCCATGCCATATTCCAAGAATGAATGTGCAATCTTATAATATAAAAAAAATGAAACCAAGTCAGGGCTTCAAGAGGCCAAACCCCCTCAATCCTCAACCACTGATTCCATCCCAAGGATACAAGAACTAGTAACTCAGTCCACAACCTTCCACGATTCTAGAGTTTTTGTCGAACCCAACTCCAGGGACTAGTAACTCAACCCACCAAGGGCTCCAAAGAATTTTTTCCAGCCTAGGCTCCAGGATTAGTAAATCAACCCAAGTTGTTACAAGGTTTTCAGAGCATTTGTTCCAACCCACAACCATAAGGAATTATGAGCACCAATAGGAAAACAACCAAATAGGAAAACCCACAACACCATGGCTATCTAGGAAATGGAAAGGTAAGGATAAAACCACTATCAATCTAGGAAATCCTCTATGTCGATGACAACACATAACCAAATAATCATATGCATACACCATTCATCCATAAATCAATAAGGAAAACACACTTGCAACATGTTACCTGCAAAGCACTCCAAATGTGGTAGCTGATCCAACTATTCCTTTATGCTTCCCTACTTTCCTCTACCTTGTTTCTCCAAATGCAAGTGAAAAGTAGAGTGCTCCAAGCATGTTCCAAGAATTCTCTAAATATGCAAGAGTATGAGAGAATGAGAGAATAGAAGAGAGCTCCAAAACTAAACTGAAAAAAGGTTGTGAACTTATTCACATAAGCCTTTTTCTCAATGAGGCCTCTATTTTTTTCATTTTCCTTCAATATCCCTCTCATGTAAATTTATGACCCTTCATCTCCCTTTTCTGATATTTTCGTCAATAAAATGTCAATTATTGCCTCCTTTCCTTTGCCAATTTCCATAGCCATTAATTAATCACCAGTGATACCCATCACTATGTTTTTCTAACATTTTACTTGGAATATGTGTTCCATGACTTCTGTTTTATTTTTATTTACATAGGAAAATAACTAGGGTTTGGTATAAACCCCTACGGGGAATATCACCATTGATGTTTAGTGACACTTATAAACTAACAAAACACATTCTTCCCATGGAGCTTTATAACACAACTTGATGCAACATTACATCCTATCATATTGTTGTAGATATAGCCAATTATATCCATACTACTTTTTGGAGCTTTATAACACAGTTCGATGGAGTATTTACATACATATGCATACACATAGACATAAGCGAAACAGAACATCAAAACATATGTCAAAATACATCATACCAACCAAAGAATAATGAAGGATACATAGCATGTATCTGGTCAGCCATCTCCCATTTAGCTTCATCAGGGCACAAGCATTTCCATTGCACTTTAACTTGCTTGATTTCTCTATTCGAAAGCATGAGATGTTTCCTATGCAATATTCATTATGGTTCTGGCTAGAATTCTCCCTTTAGCTCCACCTGCAATACATACTAGTCAATCATGTGATCAACATCCTGAACATAATTCTTAAGAAATCAAACATGGAAAAAATCATTGACTTTCACTGTCAGAGGGAGTGCAAGTTGGTAGGCCACTGTTTCAATCCTCTTAAGGATCTCGAAAGGCCTACAATGCTGAGGTGTTGTCTTGGCACATGATCCAATACTCAAGGATCTCCTCTTGGGCTTGATGCACAAGTACACGTGATCCCCAACATTAAAATTCTTAAATGTTATATGTTGATCTTACCTTCCATATCGATAATAGATTCATGTGATCAAATTTCCTATCATCCATTGTCACATATGTATGAGGAATGCTCTGTACAACATCCCCAACTATCTTTGCCTCCGGAGCACTATAAATTTGAGGTCTTCCACCCTGATGCTATGGAGAATCTCTCTTGAGGCGATCCTTGCCATATGTGCAACACTAAAAAAGGATTTCTGTCATCACTCTTGTTTTGTTCCTCAAACTAAAATCCCTTTCCTTTTTCAACTGCATTAAACTTATTATACGACGTTGCATTCTCCATGTTACCTCCATCTTGAGGTCTTCCTCGCTTCTTATCCCACTTTCCTTTACTCTTGTAATTACACTTTCAACCCTGCTTATGTTCTAACTTAAGCTTAGACTGCTCATGAAAATGCTTTAACTTATCATTGACTTCATCCAATGATTGAGGCTTATCACACTAAATCTAATCTTTAAATTCTAATGGTGATCCACTAATGAATATTTGATCCTTCATCTTCTCATCCTTAAGATATGGCACATACCTCAAAAACTCTAGAAAACTAGTTTTATACTCTTCATCCATCATAGACCCCATATTCAACTTGTAGAACTCCTTAGCCTTACCATCATAGTATATCTCTGACAGTTACTTCTTTCTTAAAAATATTTTGAATTCATGCCAACTCAACTCCTATGTCTTGATACCTATGACACGCTTCCCATCTTCCCACCATATTTCTGGTTTTCCTTTGAGATTGAAAGAAACTATCCCAAAATTCATATTCTATGTATAATCATGTAACTCAAATAACCTCTTCATCTCAAGAAGCCATGCTTCTGCATCTTCCGATTTCTTCAACTCTTCATCAAAGGTAGGAGGCTTGAATTTCTTGAACTCATCTAGTAAGTACTTCTTCTCAATATTGCTATAAAGATGATAACGATGATGACCATGTTGTCTCTCTAATCTACAAATAGAATATAACCCATAACCACTACCTCTCATATCAAGTGTATCCATCCATCTACCACCTCTAATTATGTCATCCTTTTCTCACCTATGTCCTCCATGAGACCTTCTACCATATGCCCCATTTGACCTTTCATCCTTTCCATAATGAATTTGTGGTTTTCCTTGTCTCTGCAAATATGATAAACTCTAAAATATCACTGCATTGACATCTACTTGCAATTACTGAGCTTTCACAAGCCTTTCTTGTGACTAAATGACCTCTCATTATCTGCCTTGCAACTTCTGATTTCTGCCTTTAAAATTCTCAAGGTATCTACTATGTCAGGAGAGTACTCATCTCTTTTCTTCTCATCTAATCTATAAGGAGAGTCACGTGAACTATAATCCACCATATTGCTTATCATCTATAATCTTTTTCTGCAAACATACCATGTTAGATAAAGCAAATAAAAACATAGTCAACACCCCTCAATGAAGTTCACGAGATGCTATCTCATATACAAAATAAATCATTATTAGAATAACATGTGTATATCTATATATAATTGAATCAACATGTCCATCATCCCAACCACAACACCATCAACTTCTACATGACAACACAACTACAACAATGACCATCACCATGCATAAATAAAAAGTACATATACAACATACATGCATGTATGACAAACACATTCTGCCCATCCAATCCAAGTGTTGAAAGTGGGAACTATGATACCATGTTGTAACCAGCCCTCCCACATTTACTCAAATTCTCAAGCTCGCCAGGGTAAATATGAGATGAGAGTTATTATGCAAGACTTAATTTCTAATATTCACTTATCGAAAATGGTGTCTACCTGTCCATAACTTACTGCAAATATTGAGTGCCACATCAACACATTGTTATCAACCTAATTTGACCCAAAACTATTTCATTTTAGTTTTTTTCCTTGAATTTAACATAACTTTCTATTTTTGGCAGCTTTCTCACGGTCTAAAATTTTGAGGCCGTTTTGAAGGCTTAAACGACATTTTTAGGGGAAACAAAGAATCTAAAAAGGTATGAGACAAATTCATTGGTTTTTTTTTGTCTCCGTGTGAAGATCTTCAAAATGAGGTATTACGACAGTCGAACGTAGATTGTATGCCAAATTTACGGCCCCGGGAAGTTGGAGGTTCAAATTGCTCATTTATACAAACACTTTGTGTACATAGTACCTGTAGGCTATAAATACATATATTTTCATTAATTCAATAAGCTCACCAAAGAATCATAATTGACACAATGACACAGTTAAACATTCAATATCAACTCAAAAATTCACTTATACTGACTAGAACATACTAGGCATTTTGTCAAACACATGGCATACATCTAAGTTATAGGTCATGAATGCATATCTATTCATAAAAGTTTTATATTTATCTCAAAATATATGAAAATTCCCTATACCCTCTCCATACGTTAATCAACTAATCAATGGCTAAACCATTCATGACAGGAGCCTTAATTAACATACATCATGTAACCAACAAATAATCAACACATGAACGATAGTAAATCAACCATAATATCACCAAGATAATCGCTAAAAATATGCGAGAATCACAATAGAAGAATATTTCCTACTAATATATGAAAATACCAGCCAAGTGAGGGACTCTCATGTACAACTGGACCATAGATTGAGTTGAACCAAATCTCTCTTTCAGCTAATCACCCCCGCACCATATTCCAAGCATGAATGTGGGATCTCATGGAATAAACTAAAAAAAAGTAAACCAGGGCTCCTAAAGGCCAAACCAACTCAACCCTCAATTAGTGATTCCACCTCACAGTCGGGCTTCACTAAAACTAGCCAGATGTGTGTCTACCCAAGTTGTCCATGGCTCTAGGAACTAGTAACTCAACCCATATCCTTCTAGTTCTCTACAACGTTTGCCCAACTCAGCTCTAGGGGCTGGTAACTAAACTCACCAAGGGCTCCATATCATTTTCCCCAACCTAGTCTCTAAGAGTAGTAACTCAACCCAAGTTGTTCTAGGAAGTATCGAGCATTTGTTTGAACCCATTGCCATACGGAATTATGAGCATGGTTGACCATGATTGAGCATGATTTTGAGAGAATCTTTGTCACAATTCGACATTTCACCATGGTTGACCATGGTTTATTTTCATATTGACATAATCTTTGTTATAATGTGACATTGGACCATGTTTCACCATGAATGACCATGGTTGATGATGATTGACAATGGTTTAACACAGTTGATTTCATATTGAGACAATTTTTGTCACAATGTAACATTGAAACATGGTCGACCATGGTTGATCATGATTATAAACCCAAGGGATTGAACCTTAGAATTAATATTATATACCCTATTAATAATAATATACCATAGGAATATGGACCCTTAGATTAATAAATTGAAAGGATTGGTATTATAAGCCTAAGGGACTAATAAATACAATGGATTAATACTAAAAACCCAAAGGATTATAACCCAAGGGAATAATATTAAACCCAAGGGTTTAATATTATAAACCCAAGGTATATAAACACTAAGATAAATATTAAAAACCCTAAAATAAACATGGTTGACTATCGTTGACAATGTTTGATTTTCATATTGAGAAAATATTTGTCGCAATGTGATGTTGGACCATGGATGACCATGGTTGATTTTCATATTGAAACAACCTTTGTCCCAATGTGACATTCTACCATGTTGGACCTTGGATGACCATGGTTTTCATAATGTGACATTGGAACAAGAGACCATCTTCGTCAAAATGTGACCATGATTGATCATGATTAAGAATGGTTAATTTTCACATTGAGACATCTTTGTGACAATGGGACGTTGGACCATGGTTGATTTTCATATTGACCGTGGTTGACCACGATTGACCATGATTGTTTTCATTTGAGACAATATTTGTAGCAATGAGGCATTTGACCATGGTAGACCATGATTAAATACGGTTGACATGGCTGATTTTCATATTGAGAAAATAATTCTTATAATGTGATGTTGGACCTTGTTTGACCATGAATCGCGATGGTTGATGATGATTGACCATGGTTGATTATCATATTGAGACAATCTTTATCACAATCTGATGTTGGACAAAGAGACAATCTTCATCATAATGTGAACATGATTATTGACCAGAGTTGATAATGATTGACCATGGTTGATTTTCACATTGAGATAGTCTTTTTCAAAGTGCGATGTTGAAACATGGTTGACCATGGTCGACAATGGTTGATTTTCATATTGTCCATGGTTGACCATGACTAACCATGGTTGAGTGTAATTGACCATGATTGATTTTTATACAATCTATGTGATAATGCAATGCTTGAATAAATATTATAAACCCTAAAATAAACATGGTTGTCCATTGTTGACCATGGTTAATTTTCATATTCACATAATCTTTGTCACAATGCGACGTTGGACCATGGTTGCCCATGATTGATTTTCATATTGTGACAATATTTTTCACAATGTGACATAAGACCATGGTTGATTTTCATATAGAGACAATCTTTGTCACAATGCAACATTGGACCATAGAGTACCTAGAATGACCATGGTTTTCATAATGTGACATTGGAGCAAAAGACAATGTTCATGACAATGTCACCATGATTATTGACCATGGTTGACCACGATAATATTATTTAAATGTTGTTAATATTAATAATTAATGT
>APFE030121049.1:191132-234398 GCA_000404065.3 Pinus taeda
ATTTGAAATAACTTAAAAGACAAATTTAGATTATATATTATAACCTATAATGAATTTTCAAATGAAACCTACCTAAGTTATATATTATAACTTAAAATCACTATTAAAAGTTAAACAATATTATATCTTTAAAGGTAAAACTACTATCATAACTTTTTGCTCATTTGTGAGAAATCAAAACTATGTTAATATTGGTTAAATGAATATAGTAAGTTTTTTCTTTTCATTCCAAAGAAATCAAACCCATATTAATATTGGTAAAAGGTAAAACTGTTATCACCATTTTAAGATTGGTTTTAAAACCATGTTAACCACATGATTAATTAATGTAAATTTATAATCCAACCCTAATCATACAAATAAAGTTTTTTAATTAAAAAATTAATTTTATTAAAAAATAGTGGTAAAACCAATATTATTTAATTTAGTGGCCTTTAAGACTAACAATTGATAAATTCAAAAATTTCAATTAAAAAAATGACAAATACTGACAATAAAATTCCAATAGACACTGATTTATTAATTTTTAATTCTAGAATGTTTTTAATAATTAATATTAATATGATATAATAATTTAGAGTGATATTAATATTAATATTAATATTAACAATAACAAAATCTAATATTAAAATATTACCATAATGATATTATTAATGATTAGTTCAATATAAACATTAAACCTATAAAAACTAATATATATTAAAGTTAAACTTCATATAAATTTTGATGTTATTATTAAATTTTAAAATTGGTTTTAAAACCATGTTAACCACATGATTAATTAATGTAAAATTACAATCCAACACTAATTATACAAAGAAAGTTTTTAATTACAAAAATAATTTTATTAAAAAATAGTGGTAAAACCAATATTATTTAATAGAGTGGCCTTTAAAATTAACAATTGATAATTTCAAAAATTCCAATTAAAAAAAATGACAAACACCAACTATAAAATTCCAATACATACCAATTATTTTAATTCTAGAATGTTTCTAATAATTAATATTAATATGATATTATAATTGATATTGAATATTAATATTAATATTAACAATAACAAATTAAAGGGTAATATTACCATAATGATATTATTAATGATTAGTTCAATATAAACATTAAACCTATAAAACATACTATATATTAAAGTTAAACCTCATATAATGTTATTATTAAACTTTACATAAACTTTAATATAAACGTAATAATATTAAATCTGAAATATAATGTTTAAAATTTAATATTTTATAAATCTCTTAAAATAAACTTAAAATGTAAGGTGAAAACCTAAAAACAACCCTTAAAACTTTAATCAACCTAGAAACTAATATTAAAACTACTAGCACTTTAACAAAAAAATGTTAAATTTTAGATATTAATAAGAAGTTTAGGTTTTGATGTTGTTGTTAATAGTGGTTTTTTGATGCAACCATATGGCTACCATACCCTAAACACCATATCAGGACTCTTAAGCCTCATCAAACTTTTGTTACTTTAGCCATAATCCCTTACTTTAACAATTATTAGTGGTGGGTCTATGGTTTACACCCTCAAAATCTTATCGGAAGCGTTCTTCAAATGCATTAGCCTTTAAAAACCCGAGACCATGTCGTTTTATAGAAATACACATAAACACGGGAAAACCAAAGAAAACATCACTTCGTACGCTTTATCCAGATCTCAAATTTTATACATCCGTGACCATAATTATCGACGGATTCGTCTTTTTGTCCATTGCCTTTCCGTTGTCACTCTATATCTCTGATCTCCACCACCCAATTCTTCTCTGATCTGATGGTCAACATTCACTCCAAACATATAAATTGACATGTCAATCCTCCGCTGTCGATCTACACGTAGTGGATCCGATGGTCCACATATATTTCGGGCGGACAAGTAACACCAAAATTAACTGCCCGATAAAGTGGTTTCCTTATTTGACCTCATGCTACGTGTTGAACGTTTAATGGGATCAGGCGATTTCCCTTCAATACATCTTACGGCTTTTTGCTCGCGTGAAAACCACTTCCACTGTTGCAAAACCACTTTCACTATCCAACGGTTGTAATTTATTCATGATCCAGTAGCCACAGTTGAATCGCACAATTGTAAGTCCACTTGCTAGGCTCGTTCTACTTAAATACATCGATCTAATCATTCTTATAGCCCCAATAAGGGTATAGGTTCCCGTCGATAAAATTTCAAGCCTAGATTTCGGATCAGAGTATGTTTTGCGCTAGATCTTAGTGTAAATTGGATTTACGCTCGCGAGATCGAAACTATGCAAACAAGCTTCGCTGACCTGATAAGGGTGATCTGACGGTTAGGATTTAATCGGCACCAAAAAAATGACATTTAAAATGGCCTTGAACTTCTATTAATCCCGTGATTTAGGCGTGAAGCATAAAAAAACAAAGGAATAAACACTCGCCTGAATACAAAGGAAATACGAGCCCAACGAGGGTTTCTGCAGGCTCAATAGTTGATCACAGAAAAAATATCATTCATTCACAATAACAATAATAATAGAGTCTCGCCTTGGCTCGATTACACAAATAAAAGACCTTTGTTTCAAATACAATCCAAACACTATTCTTGCTCTCGGTCCACTCAATCCTCTCCTAAATCCTTTCTCTTTGGCCTGATTCTTCAAATTAGTGGCCTATGTTCCTAATCTGCCTCTAGGCTTACAACTCCATCATGAATCCTATCTCTCTGTCTCTTTCAGAAAAGAAGGAAAATACATATATATTCTATGTAACCATCGCCTTCCACTAATGAAGGAATTCACAATATATTTAGAAATGAAATCCTACCTTAACTAATCATTCTAACTACTTCGCTTGATCTCCATGCAGGGAGGATCACTTGCCACTTATTCCCAATTCTATTCAGAATTAAGCAACAATTAACTACTTACATACTTTGCAATTAATAAAATTAGCAAACCAATTTTTCCTCCAAACTTTCATTAGCCACAACCTGTGACCACACCATCACATTGCTGGCTAGGCCTAGATGCTCCTGCATCATTTTTATACTTGGAAATAAAACAATAATTATATTATTGAGGGGTTTCCATTATAACCAATTTTTTTTAAATACCCTATATTATTGGAATGTGGATTATGTGGTAGTTATTCAAAATTAGAAAAATTACATACAATTTATAAAATTAGTTTGAAAATAAGTTTAAAACATTTATTGTTAACATTCGATACTTCTATAATATATATTAACATTCAATACTACTATTATATAAAAATAGATGATGGAAAATGTGGATTATATAAAATTATTATACTTATATGCAATAATTATTTAAAACAAGAAAAATTACAATATAAACATTAAAATTAGTTTAAATATAATTTTAAATATTTATTTATTAACATTCAATACTACTATGATATCTGGATAAATAGATGAATGAAAACTCATGTGTCTAAAATCTTAGTTTATAAAAAAAAAATTATTTAAACAATTTATAAAAGAAATTCTATGAATTAAAATTAATATGTTTTGAGATAAAACCAATTTATTTATCAGTGTCAATTTACAAACCAACACTAATTATATAAAAAAAGTTTTTTTTATTATACCAATGGATCTTGAGATGCATAAGGCCTCTACATATGCCAAAATCAAAACAAAAATATTTAATACAATCAGAATTTCTGGAACAACTACTTTATCAACAACATCCCATAACAAACATATGTCTTTAGTGGATGGTTCTAGTCCATGAGAAATTCAACAATAACCTTATTGCGAGACAATATCATCACTAAACAGGAATAGAAATTGCCCTAATGCACAACAATGTCAACAATAACCTATTGACATTGAACTATTAGTGTTACCAATAAAACTATATTTAAACTGATGATGCTTCCATGAACCGTTACAAATGGGTATTTGTGGGCAACAATGTTAATGTAATCTCCCACGAACAGTTTCAAGGGCGTGGCATCAAAATTCTCATAAAGGTAACTGACCATCACGGTTACATTGTAAGGAAGAAAATAAAGACGGACATCCTCCGGATTCAACGTCAGAAATAATTCCCCAGTTCAAGCTTGTGAATGAATTTGTCTTCCGTCGTATAGATAGCTAGACATGCTCCCTGGTCTAGCGTAATGTTTTGGTAATGAGTGGTAATGGGTTTTATATTGTTCATATAAATTAAATTGAAATTTTTTAAAGATACGGACAAAAAAAAAAGAAAACAAAACCCATGAAATGTGAGTGAATTTTTTGTAACATGAATTTATTTTTTATATATAAATATATGGTTCCGGTTATTAGTAAAATGATAATGTAGTGGATAAGTGTTGCTTTCTGAATTTTCGAGAAGAATTAAAAATCAAATTAAAATAAGAGTTAGTGTTCAGGTTATGTAATGATAATTTTTGTAACCCGCTGAGCAAATTTAGTAAGTTTATGTGGTGTAAATTGAAGACTTTTAAGTCCATTTAAATTATTCACGTAAAGAAAATTAATTGTAAAAAAAAATTAATTGTTGTATTGTAGGAAGAGAAATCAAGTTAAATCAAAAGTTGAAGTTGTAAATAGATTTAGTAAATTTCTAAATACTTGGTATTTGAGCAATGCAACTAAAGCATTGAAGTTAAAGAAGATACAAAAGGTATATGAAAAAATATTGAAAAAAAATAAAGAGTTTAGTGAAAGAAAATAATATAAATAATGTATTAGGAAGAGAAAAAAATATGATTAAGAGAAACAGAATGTTCCAATGGAACTTGTACAAAAAGAAAGAAAAGAAAAGAGGAAACCATAGTTATGGTTGGAAGCTTAAAAAAGAGATAAATAAAGTATTGTGCAATTATATGTAAAGAAGGTGATAACAAGGGTAAAATTTTGAGTTAAAAGAAAAGAAGAGCTTAAGGAAACTAAGTGTGGGTAGCAGGGGATGTAGTTCACTATTTTAAACTCTAGGAGAAAGTTATGCTTAAAAATGATGAGGAATCCTAGTCACAATGTGACATTCAACCGCGGTTGACCATGTTTGATATTATAAACCTTGTTGGAATAATAAACCTAAGGGATTGATATTAAAACCAAATGAACAATAAACCCAAGGGACTAATACTAAAATCCCAAGGGATTATGAACCCAATGGAATAATATTAAACCCAAGGGCCTAACATTATAGACCCAGAAATCGTAAACCCAAATGTAAATATTACATAGACCAAAATAAACATGATTTATTTTCATGGTGAGACAATATTTGTCAAAATGGGACATTCAACCATGGGACTAATATGGTAAACCCAAACATAAATATTACAGACATTAAAATAAACATGGTTTATTTTCATTGTGAGACAATCTTTATCAAAATCAATATTCAACCACGGGACTAATATTATAAACCCCAATTTGGTAAACCCAAATATAATTACTACAAACACCAAAATAAACATGATTTATTTTGACGATGAGACAATAATTGTCACAATGCGAGATTCAACCATGGTTGACCATGATTGATATTATAAACCTAAGGGAATAATAAAACCAATGTATTATGAACCAAAGGGAATAATATTAAATCCGTGAGACTAATATTATAAATCCTATATATTACAAACACTAAAATAAACATAGTTTATTTTGATGGTGAGACAATCCTTGTCACAATACAACATTTAAACATGGTTGATCATGGTTAGCTATGATTGACAATGGTTTACCATGATTGACATTATAAACCTAAGGGAATAGTAAACCCAACTTATTTACATTATAAACCAAATGAATAATAAACCTGATGAACCCAAGGGAATAATATTAATCCCAAGGGACTAATATTATAAACCCAACATTTCTGAACCAAAATATAAATATTACAAACATTGAAATAGAAATGATTTATTCATGGTGAGACAATCCTTGTGACAATGTGACATTCAACCATGATTGACCATGATTGATATTATAAACATAAGGTAATAATAAACCCAAGGGATTAATACTAAAACCCCAAGGGATTATGAACCCAAGGGAATAATATTAAACCCAAGGGACTAATATTATAAAGCCAACGTTCGTAAACCCAAATATAAATATTACAAACAAACACTAAAATAAACATCATTTATTTTCATGGTGAGACAATCCTTGTGACAATGTGACATTCAAGCATGGTTGACCATGGTTGGCTATGACTGAAAATGGTTTACCATGATCGATATTATAAACCTAAGGGAAAAATAAACTTAAGGAATCTATATTAAACCCTAGGATTAATATTATAATCTCTATCAATAATATTATACCCTAGGAATATGAACCCTTATATTAATAAACCCATAAAAATGATATTATAAACCCAAGGGATTGGTAAACCGAAGAGATTAGTATTATGAACTTAGGGGATTAATATTATAAGTCATAATATTACAAATTATAAATCTAAGATATTAATATTAAACTTAAAATAAATCCAAGAGATTGATACTAATATTAAACTCGAGATATTAATAATCCAAACCAAGGGATTCATAAACCAAAGAATTGTATTATACGCCCAAGAGATTTAAATTAAACCCTAGGATTAATATTATAAAACTTATGAATAATATTATACCCTAGAATATGAAACCTTAGACTAATAAACCCAAGGGATTTTAAATCCAAGGGAATAACATTAAACCTTAGGATTAATAGGGATTAATTAACCATGGATTAATTTTAAGCCTAAGGATCAATATTAAATCATTTTTCACAATGAAAAGTTGGACCATGGTTGAACATGATTGATTTTCATATTGAAACAATATTTGTCATAATGTGATGTTGGACCATGGTAGACCATTAATAAAACTGCATATACAACCATTGTTAAATGTGGTTTAAAATGGTTGACCATGGTTGATTTTCATATTGAGACAATATTTCTCAAATCTTGTGATGTTGGACCATGGATATGAATTGCCATGGTTGATGATGGTTGAAAATTGTTTATTTTCATATTGATACAATATTTGTCACAATGTGACGTTGGACAAAGAGACCTATCTGATTAATAAACCTCAGCGATTAATATGAAAAACCCAAGGGAATAACATTAAACCTTATGATTAATATTAAATCCTAAGAACATAAACCCTAATATTAATAAACCTAAGGGATTAATATTATAAATGAATGGGATTATAAACTAAAGAGAATAATATTAAACCCTAATATTAATGTTATAAACCATAGGTTTAATATTAAACCCTAGGAATACAAACCCTATGATTAATATTAAAACCCTAGGATCAATATTATAAACCAAAGTGATTACTAAAAGCATTGGACTAATATTAAAAACCTGAGGGATTATAAACTAAAGGGAATAAAATTAGACCCAACAATTAATATTAAAACCTAGGAATATAAACCCTAATATTAATATTATAAACCTTAGGATTAATATTATAAAACCTTAGGATTAATATTATAAGCCTTAGGATTAATATTATAAACCCTATAAATAATATTATACCCTAGGAATATGGATCCTCAGATTAATAAACCCAAGGAACATTAGACCATGGTTGATGATGGTGATTTTGATATTGAGACAATATTTGTGCCAATGTGACGTTGGACCATCATTGAACATGATTAACCATGGTTGACCATGATTGAGCATGATCTTGAGAGAATCTTTGTCACAATTCGACATTTGACCATGGTTGACCATGGATTATTTTCATATTGACATAATCTTTGTTATAATGTGACATTGGACCATGTTTCACCATGAATGACCATGGTTGACGATGATTGACAGTGGTTTAACACGATTGATTTCATATTGAGACAATTTTTGTCACAATGTAACATTGAAACATGGTTGACCATGGTTGATCATGATTTTAAACCCAAGGGATTTATATTGAACCTTAGAATTAATATTATAAACCCTATTAATAATAATATACCATAGGAATATGGACCCTTAGATTAATAAATCGAAAGGATTGATATTATAAACCTAAGGGACTAATAAATACAATGGATTAATACTAAAAACCGAAGAGATTATAATCCAAGGGAATAATATTAAACCCAAGGGTTTAATATTATAAACCCAAGGTATATAAACCCTAAGATAAATATTAAAAACCCTAAAATAAAATGGTTGACTGTCGTTGGCAATGGTTGATTTTCATATTGACACAATATTTGTCAATGCGATGTTGGACCATGATTAAACATTATTGATTTTCATATTGAGAAAATATTTGTCACAATGTGATGTTGGACCATGGATGACCATGGTTGATTTTCATATTGAGACAATCTTTGTCCCAATGTAACATTGTACCATGTTTGAGCATGGATGACCATGGTTTTCATAATGTGACATTGGACCAAGAGACCATCTTCATCAAAATGTGACCATGATTATTGACCATGGTTGACCATGATTAAGAATGGTTGATTTTCACATTGACACATCTTTGTGACAATGGGACATTGGACCATGGTTGATTTTCATATTGACCATGGTTGACCATGATTGACCAAGATTGATTTTCATTTGAGACAATATTTGTCACAATGCAGCATTTGACCATCGTAGACCATGATTGAAGATGGTTGACATGGCTGATTTTCATATTGAGACAATAATTCTTATAATGTGATGTTGGACCATGTTTGACCATGAATGGCCATGGTTGATGATGATTGACCATGGTTGATTATCATATTGAGACAATCTTTATCAAAATTTGATGTTGGACAAAGAGACAATCTTCATCACAATGTGAACATGATTATTGGCCATGGTTGAACATAGTTGACAATTATTGACCATGGTTGATTTTCACATTGAGACTTCGTCAAAATGCGACGTTGAAACATGGTTGACCATGGTTGATTTTCATGTTGAGACAGTTCCTTCATAATGTGAGGTTGGACCATGGCTAACCATGATTGCCGATGGTTGATTTTCATATTGACCATCGTTGACCATGATTGACCATGGTTGAGCATAATTTACCATGATTGATTTTTATATACAATTTACGTGACAATGCGACATTTGAATAAATATTATAAACCATAAAATAAACATGGTTGTCCATCATTGACCATGGTTTATTTTCATATTCACATAATCTTTGTCACAATGCAACGTTGGACCATGGTTGGCCATGATTGATTTTCATATGGAGACAATATTTGTCACAATGCGACGTAGGACCATGGTTGACCATGATAATATTATTTAATGTTATTAATATTAATAACTAACGTTAAAATTAGTATTTATAAATATTAATAATATTAAAAGTAATATTAATAATATTAAATGTAATATTAATATCTGTATTCATATCAGTTAACATTAATATTAGTAATTAATATTTATACATAACTGGGAGTACCTTTCGGATTAATCACATTATCAAGATTTGGTCAACATTTTGAACCAACTAATGTGGGTCATCCATATTAGATGTGGTTCATCCACATAAGTTGGTTCAAAATGTCGACCAAATCCTGATAATGTGATTAATCCGAAAGGCACTCTCATTTACAATATGGATCACAAAAACCTAATATCTAACATTTATAAATAATATTAAAACTTAATATTAAAATTTTATTAATATTTAATGTTATTAATGTTGATGATATATTATATTAATTAATTAATTAATTAATATAATATCAATAATATTAATAAATTAAAATAATAATAATAAGCTAATATTGTAAATTAAAAAATTAATATTATTTTGAATATTAAAGGTTGATGATATTATTTATAATAATAATGCTATTGTCATTAATAATTTTAATATTGTTAATTAAATGTTATGAATAAAATAATTAAATAATTATAAATATTATGCCCACAAGGCTTTGGATTGATGGTGAATGGGTGCACTGCTAAGGCACTCCTTGTAATAGGTCACTGGTTCAAATCTCCAGTAGGTGCTTACCTACCAAAAGAAAAGAGTAAGTTTATTAATATACTTATCATTGGTGATGACTCGTGAACTTGAAAGCACGTTGAAAGCACATTAAAATTGTTCAAGAAGGACAAGAGCCCGGGCTCGGACGGCTGGACCATAGAATTTTATCTTGCATTTTATGACCTTCTGCGACAAGATTTGTTGCAATTTATGGAAGAATGCAGATTATCCAAATCATTGTACAATGCCATCAACTCGACTTTCATTGCTCTCATTCCAAAATCTGATACTCCTTCCTCCTTCGATGACTATAGGCTTATCTCTTTGTGAAATTCTTTGTACAAAATTATTTCCAAGATTATTGCCAATAGACTCTAGCCTATCCTCTCCCGTCATATTGCCCCTAAACAATTTTCCTTTCTTAAACATCGACAAATTCACGAAGCCATTGGATCAGCACAAGAAGCATTACATTCTATCTGGATGAGACATCATAAGGGCATTATTCTCAAGATAGACTTGGCAAAAGCCTTTGACTGTGTCAGTTGGATTTATATTAAGATGCTCCTTATCCATTTGGGCTTCCCCCATCACTTTATCACTTTGATTATGGCCTACATTACCTCTCCCACCTTCAGTGTCCTCATAAATGGCTCTGCTTCTCATTTCTTCCATTTAGAGAGGGGGCTTAGACAAGGTTGTCCACTCTCTCCCTTGCTCTTCTTGATTGTAATGGATGGACTTAGTTGCTTGATTGCATCGGCTAAGCATGATGGAGATCTCTGTGGACTCAAGATATCGGATGATTTCTTTCTCACTCATATTTTATTTTTGGATGATGTTCTCATCTTCCTTGATGGTAGTATCAAGGACTCACATGCTTTTTCCGAAATTCTCCTTCTTTTCTTGTCTGCCACCAGGATGCTAGCCAACCATTCTAAATCTACCATCACTTTTTCCCATACCTCCATTCAAGAGTCCCACTTTGCACATCAGCTATTTCTTTACTCTACTTTATCCATGCATTAGACAGGGGTCTCAAATACTTGGGATTTTGGTTGAAGCCTATAAGTCAGAGGATTACTGATTGGGTTTGGCTAGTTACAAATTAGAAAAAAGGTTGTCCATCTGGAGTCACATATATCTATCCACGGCAGGCAGACTCATTCTGATTAAATCTATTCTGGAGGCTATGCCTGTCTTCTGGATGGCACTTGCTTGGATACCTAGAAATATCCTTGGTCGAATACAACAACTTTGCAACAGATACCTCTGGAATAGGAATCAAGACAAAAAGATTTTTTGTTGGGTTAGTTGGAAGAAGATTGCATTACCTAAGAAATGGGGTGGTTGGGGGCTGAAAGATCTCACTTTATTTGCTCAAGCCCTTGTTGCAAAAGTGGGCTAGACCCTGATGACTGGATAGAACCTTGGGACTACCATTTCTTATCATAAGTATATCTGGCCTATGCAAATCATGGACTGGGTCCGATTGCCATGTTGGCCAAAGTCATACATCTCAACAATTTGGAAGGCACTCCTTCTTTCTCTCCCTCATATCAGGGACAATCTTGCTTGGCAAATCAATGATGGTTCAATGGCATACATAGGCTTGTATCCATGGATTGGAGGAGGAGGAAGATATCAACTACCTAGAGATATCATACAACATCTACATTCCCACGAGATCAAGGTGATTGCAAATATTGCAGATCAACAAAACACTTATATTTTTTCCCAAACTTGGAAATCTACACAACAACTTGAATTACCTCCATGCTGGCACTAGGAATGGAATGAATATATTTCTGCTCTATCTGAATCACATATCAGGATTAAAGAGGTCCCTTATGAGCTTATCTGGTGTCTCGCGGAGAATGGTATATACTCTCCAAAGTCTGGATATCTATCCTTGATATCCCACAAAAAGCCGGATCAGAATACCTTTTGGTGGAAGTCAATTTGAAAACTTACAACACCTCCTCAGACCAGATTTTTTTTTGGTGTATTCTTAGAGATAAAGTGGCTATGGGAGAGTACCTTACTCATTGATCATTTCATGGTCCAAATTGGTGCACCCTATGCAAAATTTCATCCGAAACGACTATTCATCTCTTTTTGAATTGCTCTGCCCTGATTACTCTCTGGTACAATATATCTTCTTCTATTCATTACACTAGGCAATGGGCAGGTGATGATCTCGGGAGTGCTTGGGAAGATTGGTTTAATTGGCATAGGGGATCCAAACAACAAAGCCTACCTTTGATTATTAGCTGGTATGTCTCGTTGGCCCTTTATCGCTCTATCTTTGACGACAGGCCTGTGTGCTGGCCACACATTACGACATGTATTGTATCAACATATAATGAGATGTCTAATCCACAACAACCTAGAGCCCACA
This sequence comes from Pinus taeda, assembly GCA_000404065.3. Classification (NCBI taxonomy): domain Eukaryota; kingdom Viridiplantae; phylum Streptophyta; class Pinopsida; order Pinales; family Pinaceae; genus Pinus; species Pinus taeda. The sequence continues at coordinate 203,484 of APFE030121049.1, forward strand.
TACCTCATGCACCTCCTCACATTAATAAAAACACTCCTTGGGCTTTTTTCAATGGTGTAGCAAATCAACAAGGTTGTGGTGGGGGATTTATCTTATACTTAAGTGAAAAAAATTTCTATAAAGTGAGGATGGGGTTAGGTGCTGGAACTAATAATTTCATCGAGCTCATTACCCTTCGACACCTTCTTCATTTCTCTTTGGGAGATCATTGCATGAACATAAAAATTTATGGACACTCAAAGATCATCATAAATTGGTTCAACAATATTATTGCTTGTTACATACACACACTCAGTAATATTTTGGATGAAGTTAATCTTTTCAAGGCTCAATTTAATGACATCACTTGCAATCATATCTACAGGGAGCATAACAACTGTGCTGACGGGCTATCCAAGGAGGCCACAACACTTCCCATACGAGAGTGGATGATCCAGGAACAATAGGGGATAGATGTATAGTGCTACTTCCATCGCCCATACATAGATCAACACTACCCCAGGGTAGAGAGCCCTTGAACACTGGTTTATCATTTCTATTACCGAGAAATGTAAATTTTTGATTATGTATATATTTTTATTTCACAAGGCATATTTATGTGGATCAAAATTCCCTGCATGACATATATATAGGCCTATAAATAGAATCTTATTACAATTTTTGGAATGATCACCCTGCGTGGTGAACTGAAAGATACATAGTTTTTGGTAAATTTGGATAAAGTGCTGAGAGGCCAGAATGATACAGCATATGCAATTACATCTACACATATGTATTTCAAAAGTTTTAATGAAAAATCTTACGATTTCCAGTGAAAAAAAATAAATTTAATAAATATTAATAACTAAAATTAAAATTAACATTTACAAATATTAATAATATTAAAATTAATATTAATGTTGGTATTCATATTAATTAATATTAATATTAATATTAATTTTGTCCACCGTTTTTGGATAGATGGTAATAAGATGCTCTATGAAGGCAACTCCTTGATGTGAAATCATTGGTTCAATTTTGTGCCAGGATTGAGGTGATATATGAGACAGATGAAGATGTAGTCCTACAAAGCTTAATTTTATTTTTTTTTATAAATATTAATATTAAAATTCAAACTCAAATAGCTTAAAAGGCAAATTTATATTATATATTATAACCTATAATGCATTTTCAAATGAAACCTACCTAAGTTATATATTATAACTTAAAACTACTATTAAAAGTTAAACAATATTATATCTTCAAAGGTAAAACTACTACCGTAAGTTTTTTCTCATTTGTAAGAAATCAAAACTATGTTAATATTGGTTAAATGAATATAGTAAGTCTTTTCTTTTCATTCCAAAGAAATCAAAAACATATTAATATTGGTGAAAGGTAAAACTATTATCACCATTTTAAAATTGGTTTTAAAACCATGTTAACCACATGATTAATTAATGTAAATTTATAATCCAACACTAACTATACAAATAAAGTTTTTTAATTACAAAAATAATTTTATTAAAAAATAGTGGTAAAACCAATATTATTTAATATAGCGGCCTTTAAGACTAACAATTCAAAAATTCAAAAATTTCAATTCAAAAAAAATGACAAATACCAATTAATAAAATTCCAATGCATACCAATTTATTTTTTTTAATTCTAGAATGTTTTTAATAATTAATATTAATATGATATAATAATGGATAGTGATATTAATTTTAATTTTAATATTAACAATAACAAAATTAAAGATTAAAATATTACCATAATGATATTATTAATGATTAGTTCAATATAAACATTAAACCTATAAAACATACTATATATTAAAGTTAAACCTCATATAATGTTATTATTAAACTTTACATAAACTTTAATATAAACGTAATAATATTAAATCTGAAATATAATGTTTAAAATTTAACATTATTATAAATCTTAAAATAAACTTAAAATGTAATGGAAAACCTAAAAACCGCTCTTAAAACCTTAATCAACCTAAAAACTAATATTGAAACTAATAACATTTTAACAAAAAATGTTAAAGTTTAGGTATTAATAACAAGTTTAAGTTTTAATGTTGATGTTAATAGTGGTTTTTATACTTGGAAATAAAACAATAATTACATTATTGAGAGGTTTTCATTATAACCTATTTTTTTAAAATACCCTATATTATTGGAATGTGGATTATGGGGTAATTATTTAAAATCAAAAAAATTACATATAATTTATAAAATTAGTTTGAAAATAAGTTTAAAACATTTATCTGTTAACATTCAATACTTCTATGATATCTATTAACATTTAATACTACTATTATATATAAATAGATGAATGGAAAATGTGGATTATATAAAATAATTATATTTATATGCAGTAACTATTTAAAATAAGAAAAATTACAATATAAACTATAAAATTAGTTTAAATATAATTTTAAAATATTTATTTATTAACATTCAATACTACTATGATATCTGGATAAATAGATGAATGGATACTCATCTGTCTAAAATCTTAATTCATAAAAAAAAACATTTAAACAATTTATAAAAGAAATTCTATATGAATTAAAATTAATATGTTTTGAGATAAAACCAATTTATTTATCACTGTAAATTTACAAACCAACACTAATTATATAAACAAAGTTTCTTTATTACAAATATAAATTTACTAAGAAATAGTGGTAAAACCAAAATTATGTAGTAGACCAGGAATGGATAAATTCTAAATTTAAATTTAACGAAAATAACAAATGACAACCAATAAGATTTCAAAACAAACACAACAAATTATAATTCTCAAATTTATAAATTTCAATTCATAAACTTATTTTACATTTATAGAAAACTATAACAAAAATTTATGTGATACAAATATTCAATTTAATAAAAAAAAAATTCAAAGATTATAATAAATTGCTAAATTATCAACTCTTACCATATTTAAAAAATAAATATAATATCCAATACCATTTAAAAATAAATAAAATAGATAAATCTATTTTCAAAATCCCAACAGATGCTTTAATACCTTGATTCATCAATAAACACCCTACGAAACACATGAAACATAATATAAATAAATAAATAAAACTAAACTAAACTAAACTAATTAATGAAACATCCACACATTTACACATGCGTTTTTAAAATCCTTCAATATTTATTGGGAACCCTTGACCACTGGCAAGACCATGGAAATCTCACCCACTTAACCCAGGTCAGATTTGATGAGTGCATGATCTAAGTTGCAACACTCTGATTTTGCAGCAGCAAAATGATTTATTTTCAGGCCTCCTGGCCTTTTATTTCCTGAACTTCGCTTACTACCTGTTAATGTGAAAAGCTAACAAAATTTGAAAAGTTTTAAACATATTTCTTTTGAATAATTTGTACACTGAAAAACATAAACATGTTTTTTTTTAATAATTTGTACACTGAAAAACATAAAAAAATTTGAAGAATTAATTACATACATACAATAAATTATCAATGCTCTCTATACCAGGCCAAAAATGACACTGCACTTTAACATCATTAACAAGAGTTCTTGCCATGTCTTTGAGGGGATCATGCATTCATCCCTTAAATCTCTACAATTGTATCAATTTGCATTACATGCATTGTTCCCGACATACACTATCTTACATTTTCGGGACATACATTATGTTACATCCCTCAAGCCAAGCTTCATCTAATGTGTGGTTATCTGCATGGAGGAGTACATCCCTCTGGTGATGTTTAGTATAGGCAAATTGAAACAGTGAGTGATGTTTAGGTGGAATTGACACTGTTTGTGTTGCTAGGGTAATTGAAACGGATGGCAATGGGGATTAGTACATTTCACAACCATTTTTAATCTTTCCACTTAGTCTTAATCATAATAGGTGGCCATTAAAAAATGGTATGGTAAATTTTTAATGAAGGTTTGTAAATTTTTAATTTAAACATGGTTTAATCACATCATTTAGTTATGCAAGAAAATCACTGTTGTGAATTTCATTCATTGATTTAGTGGCGACTATGAGAATATACTAGCATCTTTCAATTAAGACCATCCGATCAAAAACTTAATTAACAAACTAAGTAAAGTAGCCAATTCCCATAGGAGGGACGCCTATTGGCGTAATAAATTTAAACATAATTATAATTATTTTATATTTATTTTATATTGTATATTAAAAGTTAATATAGTATCTCATAATTTTTTTTTCTTTCTATTTTTCATATCATTTGAGTGGGTTTAATGATTAAGGGTATGTGTTTTGTTTTAAAAGATTATAAGTTCAAAACCAAAAAGATAGATTTAGCAATCAAATTACTAAAAAGTAGTCTTATACACCAAATTAATATCTGGCAAAAAAATAAACATGTTTAAGAAAATAGAAATTTAACAAAATATTTTATAAAATTGAATAAAAACTAATTAAAAGAAAAGAAAAAACTAAATTAAAAAGCAATTTCTGCTGCGAAGAATATATCTTTTTACTTTTACTATAGGTTGAGATTCCCAAACAATGACATCGTATACATTGTATCTTTACTGTTTATTATATAATTAATAAAACTGAGTATCAAACTTTGCGCAAACCCGTTGTCCCTTGGTTAAAAAAAATTGAAAAATAAGTAAACAATCAATAAAACGGACTATTCAAACTTTGTTGAAATTTTAGAAAAGGAAAATATAGTCTGACCAAGACTTCAACCCTGGTTAAAGCGAGAAACAACCATTTCTTAATTCTACATCCCAATAAAGCTCGGACCACGATAAGATTTCTCCAAACAACAACAATTAATTAATTCTATATCCCAATAAAATTCGGGACCACGATAACTTTATAATTCAAGAAAACAAAGCATTTTGTTGCGACTCTAGAGTTTGGAGTGCACAACAAATCAATCTATTGGGTTTTTGATAGCCAAAGCTCGTAAATCTAATTAAAAAAATATTCAATTTTAATGTTAATCACAATAAAAGGGTTTTGTTTTTAGTTTTTCTTTTGGTTCAAGTAATACTTTTATTAATAAAAGGAAAATATATAAATAATTTATTTATTTTCTATATTAAATTCTCTAGAAATAACAATTTTTTAGTTTTATATTATAATAAAGTTCCATATCTATGCATAAAGAAAAATGAATAGGATTTCTCATTTTTGAGTAGCTACAAAATTTTATAATTTAAGAGAGTACATAGAAAATCAAAGTATTGGATTTTTAGTGGACGCATTTAGTGCCAACTTATATTTAAGAAATAAATATGGGTAAATAACATAAACTTGTAAATCTAGTTTAAATTTTAGTGATAGTAAAAGGATATTTTTTCATAAGTTACATAAATCATTTGTTATTACCCAGTAGTGACCTGCCACTTGGGAAATTAGATTGTTGATAGAATAGAAGTTCATCAATGTTACATAACAAATTGTGTATAAGTATAACAAGGTCATACAAAATAAATTGGAAAGGACTATGGGCTTTATAAGAGCCATTAGAGTATAACTTCTTATGAAATCTATCTTTATTAACCCTACAAGCCTTATCAAGCGTGTTTATGAAAACCATAATTAATAGCAAGTAGCTAATCATAAGAAGACTAGGTAGGAGTAGAGGCATCAACCTTAATTGGCTTTGGAGTGTTAGGATGAGAGCAACTTGGATTAGAGCCTAATGTAACAACCTCCTCAATATGCATCAATTGGGCATTCATTTCCTTTAACTATAACACCACATTATCTAGAATCAGGAGAATTTCATCTTTGGCATCAGTCTTGTCCAATTAGACCCTACCAAGGAGAGCCTTCATACATTGATATGGATCAATAGTATACATATATTGACCTTTCTCGCCATCGGTATGCCAAGCATTCAGTATCCACACAACCACAACATCTAGCACTTTGGAGTCAAATAAACAATTTCACTTACCCATTAAGTTAGAATCTACCTCACCTAATTGCTCCTTGATTTATTGAGGAATGTGCTCTTGATAGATGCAATCCAAGGTCTCCACTCCCATGCCCTGCCAAGGAGAGCCTTCATATGCCAATATAGATCAATGGTAATCACAAAGCCATAACATGGGTTTAGTTTGCATATGGTAACCACAAAGCCACAACATCCACCACTTCAGAGTCAAATAAACATTTTCACTCCCCCCTTACATTAGATTCTACTTTGCCTAGTTGTTTCCTGATTCGATAAGGAATGTACTCACAGTAGATGCATGCTAAGGTCATTAGAGAAAATTTGAGATCTAAAATGTGCCCCCTAAGGAATATTATAAAATAATAGTAGAAATAATAAAATAAGTTTAGATTACATCATCAAATTTTAGAGAAAAAAAAAAAGAATTACTCCCTACTCTTTCACTTTGTATTTTCAATTTATCTCCATAAGGTTTTACTCAAATTTCGAGTGGGTGAATTCATTGGGTGCAAAATTTAATTCCTCATCCAAGGAGTACCCATGTTGCATACTTTTGATGGAGCATACTATACGAAAAATGATAAATACATGAAAAAAGTGATTGCAATCACATTTTTTTCTTGTATTTCTCCTTTTTCGTGTAGCAGGGTCCATCAAAAGTATGCAACATGGGTACTCCTTGGATGAGGAATTAAATTATGCATCTAACGAGTGCTTCGACTCGAAATTTGAGTAAAATTGTCAGGGAATAAGTTCAAAATACAAGTTGAAAAAGTAGGTTTTTATTTTTTAATCCTTTTACTTTATTACTCCAAAAAGGTGAATCAACCCCCATGGTTGACATCATCATTGTGAATCCTATTGGTTCTTATAAAGTTGATTTTTGTTGTACTTATTTGTTTTGAGGCCCATTTTAGACCTCAAAACTTCTCTGATGTTTTACTTGCATACGTGCATGAAAACCCCCTACAAATACCTGACACCCACCCCCTCGACAACTGCAAGCTCTCTCTCAAACCATGGCTATCATTTCACCATAATGCAACAAGACCAGAGAATTTCAAAAAACCACTAAGGGGGAAAGCAGAGCACACATAATAGAAGCAACAGATGTAAACCAGAGAGAAAACCATCCACAAAAAAACCAAGAAAGCGAATGGAATATTTCCAATAAAGTTGGATGACCATCGAGAAGTCATTGCATAAAGAAAGGAAAGAAATTGCAAGTAAGGGAAGTCCACATTTAGGTAGCAACGTTAGGAGCCCAATTATTATCTATAATACTGGGACTACTTGCCACTATACCTGAGAGAAAAATGCCATGACGGTTACAAGATGGATTGCATAGAGGAGCAATGTTGTGCATGCACCGATCATCACAACCAAATGACCCATCACTTCAACCATGGAAACCCATCAAAAACCATTAATATACATTCTTTGTAATAAAACTATGTTGTTGCTTGTGGATTGGGAGGGCGACACATCATCCTCTCTCCATGGAGATGTGGTGGTGTCCTTTCCTTCCCCATTCCTTCTTATGTCTCTAATCTATTAGAAAATGCGAAGTGGCAGTTATTATATCTTATTTTACTTAACCTTGATAATGTTTATGAATTTTTAGTTATCTTGTTTATGTTCTTTATTAGGTTCTTCATCAAACAATATTAAGAATAATAATATTAACAAAAAGAGGAAACATATATAGGCTCTCAGCCAAGGAAAAACCCCTCCAAGGGGAAAACCTAGAAACTCTTATCTTCTTAGAATCTTCTTCAGATGAGATACAAAGACCCAATCCCTAGACCAAGTCCTTCTCCCAATACCAAGTTGGCCCTTTCTCAAGTCCTTCCTTTATTCTGCACCAAACTGTTGCACGTTGCAACTTCGACCCGCCAGATACATCACTACTGCTCAACCTGCAACTTCAACCCAACAACTTCAGCGTTGCAAGTTCTTGGAAACCCTAATATAACCTCCTCCTAAGACCTACTTAGAGAAAGACTGCTCTCGCTAGGTCAACAAGGTTAAGATAAGGGTTTTCCCTCTTTCAATTACTAGATTCTACACTTCGTCCTACTGTAACTTGGACCCGAAACTTTGGTTTGTTTCTAAAACCCATAAACCCTAGAATTTCTCATGTGTGAGAGAGATAGAGCCCCAAATATAAAATTTCATCCTCCTAACTTCTTCTAGCCCTTCACTCTCCTTTTTTTCCTTTACCAGCTATAGATTGAACTCTTTATTAAAGATCGAACTTATGAGTGGGTTGTAAATCAAGTCGAGTTTCTCCTTTATATAGCCTTCTCAAGGGGTCAAATTGCCTCCTTTAGGCTGACTTGATCATCGTACGACTTGTACTCTTGGAGATTCCAGGACTTTTTAGACTCGAAAATAATTCTTTTCACAATTACAAATTTCCTGGAAGGGTCTTATAAACATGATGTTGACTCCACTGGCTCATGATAATAAATCCTAAGGCTTAACAAACCCTAGAAGCATTAGAGAAATTTTGAGTTCTAAAATGGGCCTCCTAAGGAATATTATAAAATAATAGTGGAAATAATAAAATAAGATTACATTACATAACCAAATTTTAGAGGGAAAAAAGAAAAAAAAATACTTTTTCAACTCATATTTTCAACTTATCTCCCTACAATTTTACTTAAATTTCAATAGGGATCACTTGTTGGATGTGAAATTTAATTCCTCATCCAAGGAGTAGCCATGTTGCATACTTTCGATGGACCCTGCTACACAAAAATTGAGAAATACATGAAAAAATGGGATTGCAATTATTTTTTTAATGTATTTCTCATTTTTTGTAGAACAAAGTCCATTGAAAGTATGCAACATGGGTATTCCTTGGAAGAGGAATTAAATTTTTCATCCAATGAGTTCTCCTACTCGAAATTTTAGTAAAATCGTAGGGTAATAAGTTGAAAATATGAGTTGAAAAAAGTAGTTTATTTTTATTTTTATTTTTATCTTTGGACTCCAAAAATATTAAATCATCACCCATGGTTGAAATCATCATCTTGAATCGTATTGGTTCTTATAAAGTTGATTTTGGTTGTACATTTTTGTTTTGAGGCCCATCTTAGACCTCAAAATTTCTGTAACGCAAGAAGAACACGTTTTTACATAGAAGACCATCAATAATGCACATGAAACCCATGATTTAATAATAATAACTTTTATTTCTTCTTTTCTTGTTTGTTACATTGGATACATATTGAAATGAGTATAACAATTATAAAGACCGAAACTATTTACATTTCTCAACATTCCCTCTTAACTAGGGAGGTATTCATAATTGTATAACAAGTACAACATCATATCTCAAATTGAAGAGTTCTCAAGAAGAGTCATATTGATAAGCCATACTGTAAGCACCATCATCATCACCAACATTGTCCCTAAGGTCTAACTGGACAAGATCTACTGTAATCAAGAGCATTATGTTGGGAGGCTTTATGTGTGATACTTCACTACCTCTTCAAGGTACATACCCCATCTAGATGTCTATAAGGTATGTCCTTTTAGGACTATTCTTGCCTTGGATCACCAATCCTGAGTCCTCAAAGAATATTGATCTTCTTTGACCACTCTTTTCTGGGATACCTATCACATCCTCAAAGAGTGTCGGTCCCTTTCTTTTCTTAGACGCTATATCCTCAAGGAAACCACATATACTTATCCAATCCTCCGTCATTCTCTCTTCATCATCTAAAGAGGAGAATTCACATGTGATTTCCAACATCACTCCCTCTCAACTAGAGATGACATCCCTATTCTCCTTTAATATTGAGAATAGAATCTTACTCCTATACGAGGATACTCCTTTACTCCCTCTCAAAATCAAAGGAGATCTAGACTTCGTTTGTATTTGGGAAGTCATCATCACAAGCCTTATAGCTTGTCTTCATAAGAGTATTAGCTACCAATTCTTCATAGTTGTCTAGCTCTTTATTTCCTCTGCATCATCAAACTTTATTTATTTTTACATATCATGGAGCCACCACAATATCCTTGCTCATCACTTTCTTCTTTGATATGAAGGCATTACATTAAGCCTTCCCAAAATTCAAGCTAATCATAGATTCTTCTTCAAAGTGATCTTCCTTTGACCTTCAAGTTATCTTCTGGCACTGCTATATTTTAACCCCAATATGTCCATATCTTGACTTCACAGTTGCTAGGTACTAGATACCAAGCTTCCCTCAATATCCTTCATCAATACAATTGAACTTGCCACAACTGCCATCATATATTCCTACAACATTGTTCCTGGTAGAAAAATATCATGTTAGTCAAATAACCAAATCATAAACAAGATATACTAACCTCATAATGGTGACTTTCTTGCTCCATCAACATCCCCATCTCCACATGTCTTTTCCTTCAAGCATCAAAGTGCCCAAGGACCCAACTTGATTACCAAGTTACAACTTTTTCTTCGGGAGACTATGTTAGATGTTAATCATTATTTTATATATATATATATATATATGTATGTATGTATGTATGTATGTATGTATGTATGCTAAAGAAATTCTTAAATCCTAAAGTAAGCCAAATATTATTCTTTTCAACCATTATATATCCATATTTCTAAGTATATTTTATTACCAAATTTCTTTCTACAAGATTCTACACATATGAATCTTATCCAAATTTTTATGTCCAACATGCATTTTTAGCTTTCATTCAATCATCTATCTATTCATATATCTAAGTATATTTTATTACCAAATTTCTTTCTACAAGATTCTACACATATGAATCTTATCCAAATTTTTATGTCCAACATGCATTTTTAGCTTTCATTCAATCATCTATCTATTCATATATATCACAAAGATCCTTCATGCTGACCCATTTCATTCTTTCATCCCCTTACCATTATTGACTCCAAATTACAGGGAATGCATACTAACCTTGTCATAGTGCTTTTACCCAATAACTTTCCATAATGATGGTTCTTCCAGGATCGTGATGATTCACTTAAGCAATATGACTACCTCTAACATAATGTTAGATAATGCTTGGATGATCAATATGCAAAAATGGTCTACCAATCCATCTATCTAGATCATCTATACAAAGCAAATTAACCATGCAAATTCTAAACATGTTGCTATCATATTTTTCTTCCTATGATGCTATGTGAAACATACTATCGTAAAAGAAAGATTAAACTTCATAGAGAACCTGACAGTTAGTGAAACTTCTTTAGTAGTAAAGATCCTTCACTTCTTCCTTATTTCGTTCTTCTTAGGTTCCCCTACTACCTCAGCTACATGATCTTCACTCCTTTCTTTTCTCTTGTTGTTTCTCCTATTTGGATAATCCCTCTTAAAGTGTCCAAATTCATTGCATCCAAAACATTGCACTTTGGACATGTGTTTCTTCCTGGGCTTACCAAACTTTCCCTTCTTCAAATTCTTGACTCATGCTAGAAAGGCTTGAGATTGATCATCAGATCCAGTATCATCCTTGACCTTGACCCTTTATTCTTACAATATGAATTGCACCCACAACTCATCAAAGGGAGTTGAATCCTTCTTGGAGTAGATTCTTGTTGCAGAGATGCTCCATTCTGGTGGCAATGCATTTAGTACATACATGGTTACTTTAGAATCAATGATTGGTTCCCCAATTCCTTGTGGACGGTCTCTTATTTGAGAGACTCTATTGATGAAGGATGCCACATCCTCATCCTTTGATTTCTTCATTTTGTCTATCTCGTTGCTCAACAACATTTTTTGTCTTGTTTTACCTATCGAATACAAATTCACTAGCTTGTCATACATGGCTTTGGAAGTCTTCAAATTTGCAATAAATGGAACAAGAGAATCCTTAATTGATTCAAATATGATGCTTTGAGCTATTATTTCCCCTTTCTTGTAATTTTCTAGTTCTTGTTTCTTATCTTTATTAGGTTCAGTAATTTCTCCAGTAACATATTCCATTACTTCTTGTTTTGTGAGTATCAAGTCAACTCTTTTCTTCCATTCTAGATAGTTTGATGCCCCAATGATATTATTTCTTTCTTTGTAGCAAGAACCCATATGACTTGAATATTCAAGCATGATGAAATAGTATGTTACTTACTTGATTACAAATATTCTCCCTGATGACGTCTCCAACCTTCTTGATTCTTTCAATACCTTTGGAGAGTTCTTGATGTTGTCCTTGAATGATGTTCCCTAGGATTCATCCACTAACAAATTCCAAGATTGATGCCTTGAAAATATACTTCCTGAGATAAACACCTTCCTTGCAATATTGATGTATTCTTGATCTTCATCAATGTAGAGACCCTAGATTAGGAAGGTCTTCTACCAAAGAGTCCTTAACCATATCACTTCAAGAGACAATTTTCCTTATAATCTTCTTCTTTCAGGCTTCGAGAGCTTCCTTCCATAGAATATCATTCAGATGAGATACAAAGACCTAATCCCTAGACCAAGTCCTTCTCCTAGTACCAAGTCAACCCTTTCTCAAGTCCTTCCTTTATTCTGCACCAAAATACTACACCTTACAACTTCAACTTGCTAGCTACAAAAATGCTACTTGAACTGCAACTTCGACCCAAAAACTTTGACCTTGTAAATTCTTGGAAGCCTTAATATAGCCTCCTCCTGAGACCTACTTAGATTAAGAAAACTCTCTCAAGGTCAATGAGGTCAAGGTAAGGGTTTTCTCTCTTCCAGTGATCAGATTACACACTTCATCCTACTATAACTCAGACCTACAACTTTGGCCTATTTCTACAATTGAGAATCCCTATAATTTTACATGTGTGAGAGGGATAGAGCACAAAAACAAGAAATTTCATCCTCCCAACTTCTTTTAGACCTTCACTCTCCTTTTTTTTCCTTTCCCAGCTACATATCAAACTCTTTCTTGTAGATCGAACTTGTGAGTGAGTGGGTTGCAAATGAAGTCGAATTTCTCCTTTCTATAGCCTTCTCAAGGGGTCAAATTCCATCCTTTAGGCCAACTTGACGATCCCAGGGCCAAATTGCACTCTGAGAGATTCCAGGGCTTTCTAGACTAAAACATAATTATTTTTACAATTACAAATTTCCCGGAAGGGTCTTATAAACATGATGTTGACTCCACTGACTCATGACCATAAATCCTAAGACCTAACAAACCCTAGAAGCACAAAGAACATGATTTTACCTAGAAGGCTATCAATAATGAGCATGAAACTCATGCTTTAATAATAATAAATTTTCTTTCTTCTATTCTTATCTTTTACATAGGATACATATTGAAATGAGTACAACAATTATAAATACCGAAACTAGTTACATTTCTCAACATAATCACCCAATGTAGGGGGTGAATAAGGGGATATTAGATAATAAGAGAAACACCTTTTGGAAAATTGGAGATAGAGTAATTTGTTTACACTTAGGAAGAACCCGTGTAGATAATTTTGTGTTATGTTTTTTGCCCCTCATAATTTCAATTTTTTTAATTTCAAGCTCACTAGACTACAATGATTGGTCAACACAATGTACCTCAAAACAATGAAAATAACATTAATGTTATGGATTTACGAGTGTAGCATCATTTTGATTTTTTCTCAATAAGTTAAACGTACATTTTGGAAATTAAGGCATCCATCACTAAATATGATGGATTAAAATTTTAACCATATTTAAAAACCAAAATACCAATACCAAACAATCTATCCATCAAATTTCAATATTGATTAAACTATATAAATTATTGACTTGCACTACTTGAAACAATTACAAATCAAATTTTAAAATTCCATCTAGGGCCCCTTTACTTACTGTAACACACCAAACCCCCTATTTCCTTATCAAGGTTTTTGGATATAATAAACTCGACCTTTAAGGTTTATTATAAAAATGGGTTCATCAAATTTCCTCCTTCTTCAATTACCTCAAATCACAATTCTAATACCGCCATCATTTTATGATCATCAAAATCTTTCCAATGATGTAAAATTCACCCCATTCCAAGCTTCGCACACGAAATTATGTCATTTTGAAGTTTTTCCCCTTAGGGCCACATCATCATCCATACATGTCCACATGGATAAGACATGGTAGCCCTTGCCCATGTGTCACCCCCATATTGGTCCATGTCCCTAGCCCACATGTCATATCATAACCTCGCTATATTGATGTTTTCCAATACATTGTCTTTTTTCCAAATTCTTGGTGTCCTAGTATGTCAATACTCTAGTGGGTTTGAATCATCAATATGCCACTATGGGTGTGGACCATCTAATATTATAGTGTATTTGTTTATCGATATGGTTGATATGGCCAATATGTTGATATACTCGCATGAATAACTAGGTTATTAGTGATTTATTTATAACTGAAAATCATCACAAAATATTAATAAGTTGATAGGCTAGTGGCCAACTTGGCTTGCCACACCATAACTTTAAAATCTAATGAAAACTTGTGACGTGGTGAAAGTTTCCATGTCTAACACGTGGCATGGTTGATATGTATATCAATATGTATGTAGAAACTCTTCATATTCTTCAACCCTTCATGTTCCACTGTGAATGTGACGACATCTATATAAGATTATAAATCCTTCTTCACCTCATTCTTATCATGAAATATTCCTATTAAACATGTTTTTGAGCTTTCAACAGGGAGCGCACTTATGGAACTTTAAGCCTCATCAACCTCGAAAATTGTGCCCAAAGCAACTAAGTTTTCCTCTTGAGTGCACTTCTTCACCACGAAGAAATACACCCTCCCTTGAGCACATGAGCACACTACAAAGCCTTGAAGCACTTCCCTTCATCCCTACGGATGTGCCAGTGCACTCTCCTTGCCTTTGAGTGCATGAGTGCACCATGAAGGCTTGAAGAGTTGGAAGCATGTTCCTTCGTCCCTTCGAAATGCGCCAGTGCACCCTCCCTATCTCCTTGAGTGCAGGAGTGCACTTTGAAGGCCTGAAAGCCCAACAACCCATCCCTTCAACCCTTCGGAGTGCACTAGTGTGCCCTATATGGTTTTATTCACTTGCTTGAGTGCATGAGTGCATTGCATAGCCCTGAATGACTATTGACACTCCTCTATGCTTTGAAAGTGCACCCTCCTATTTTTCATGCCTATTTTCTCACACATGTAAGTGATTTTGTATTGTTGTTAATATATTTTCATGTGCAATTACATGTCATAACTCTTTGTACACGATTTACAAGTATTGCTACATAGTTAGGTTACTTTAAGCTAATCTTGTCATTATGAGTGTGTTACCACAAACAAGTGTTCGTGCTACAAGTATTCTCACCATTTCATCATTTGTTGGAGCCATGCCTCCCTGAAGTGACCTCCAAAGAAGTCTCAGAAGAAAGCACTGAGGAAACTATTGAAGTTACTAAGCTAACCATTCCAATAAATGCAGATACATAGTGCTTTATTGATAAGGCTACAAAGGTGACATGGAGCAAGATATACAACACATTCATGCAAGAAAATTTAGCTAAGAACTTAGAAGATGTGCACATATACATCAATATCAAGAGGTCCAGAATGCATAAGATCACATATAGATTCCCCATAATCCCTTGTGTATAAGTGATTGAGTGGATCATTACAAACATGGATGACTCTTATCTTGTGCTTCATAGTGAGAGTGGCAGTAAGCTCACCACTGATTATGGAGAGGACATGCATATGTACTACAAGATGCTTAGACCTACAGAATATGCAAATAATAACTTCTACACCAAATGGGTCGACCTTGACACAAGCGACATTATCATATATTGGTGTTGAGAGCTTGCTAAGTTTCACCATCGCCCATCCGAAGTCTATTTGACAAATATCCTCAAAGATGTATATCAGTATTTGATAGCCATGTGTTGTCGATTGCATGGGTGCAACAACACTAAGGTGTTTGAGGAAAATTGGATATATATGCTCCATATTATGGTAACCGGTGGTAAATTTTTAAATTGAGAAAAATATACTGTCATTTGAGTTGCAACATCATGTGGGGCAGGTGAAAGCATATTTGATGGTGAAGCAGGCACCTAAATTTTATGTCTGCATTTCCTCTAAATGGAATATGTGCACAGTATGAGTTCGTAGGAATGTACTAGAACTGGACACCTGAGAACAAGTTCCCAATTTACTTTCATTGTAGACTATTATAAGAATCAAGCTTCAGAAGTGCATATGAAATATTGCTGAGCACTTCTTTGTAGTTATATGTTCATAATTTGGATTAGGGGCAAAAATTTGCTCAAAAATATAAGTTCTCGGAATCAATCAAAACCTTAACAACACCGTCCATCTCGTCGATACAATCCCAATGTAACTAGTTTCACTCAAAACAGAGTTTGTATGAGAAAGTTAGAGTCTATTGTTTGTTTCATCAAACATGCAAAATTTGGTTGACTAGGATGCTAAAAGAATATTCCCATAGGTGGCCCAATCGCATTGCGACAAGTTTCTGCACAATATTCGTTAAGGGGCATTGAGGTGGACTAATGAGATGGTGACACATGGCAAGCCTAGAGGCCACCACGTGCCCTATCAAAAGTCAATCAAACGTTTATGACAGGCCGGGGAGTCGAACCCGTGAACTCACCTGAACAAGCGCAGTGTTCTACCGCTATATCACCACTGTCGGTCTTAATAGACTATGGGCACATTTAATATTTAAATTTTATGCTGGCGGTGTTTGGGAAGTAAGGCTAACCACCACATGTGACCAATGCTAACCCTTAACCATTAGCGTTGTTAACAACATGGATTAAGCACTAAGTGGAGTTAACATTAATTAATCCACTAATTAACCATTAATTAATTTTGGTTTAAGTTGGTAGTAATTTTGGCAGAGCTAACAAATCCAGAGCTAACTCCAAATTTGGCTGAGTTAACTAGAGTTTTTCTAGATTTAATGGAGATTTCCTAGGAAAAATTGAAGAAGCCATAACTTTGGTAGTTTTCGACCAATTTTGGCTCAAGAAGAGTCATTCCTAGATGATTTGGATGCTTTGAACACAATGGAATAGGTTTCTGAGGCATAAAGTCACTCATGTACGTTATTTTTCTACGTTGAAGTTTAAGGAAGTGTAGGGCCACCAAAGGAGGAGGTCAAGCCTAGATTAGCTGAAGTCCAATTGCAGAGCTTAGAGAGTCATTTTTGGGGTTTTTAGGTCTTCTGAATTCAATGGAGCAGGTTACAAAGCCATGGATTACTTCAGGTGCATGTAATCAGATAATTTACCATTAATCCAAAGAGGGCATAGCCATTGAAGTAGGTCCAAGGAGATGTAGCCCAGTTTGGGGTGAACTCCTTTATCAACATTGTGTTTATAAGTTTGTTATGTATTACTTATCTGAAATTTTCTTGCTGCATATGTGCTTTAAACAACTTGACCTTATAAATTTCTCATAAAAGGCACTCATTACTTGACACATAATTCCTCACATTTTGGTTAATTTGAGACAATCCTAAACACAATTTCTGTAATACTGATGAGGGAGCTTGCATAGCATTAACAAGTTTTCCCAACATTTCAGATCAAGTTGGTATTAGAACACTATTAGCTCATTTTAACCCTAAGATGGTTTGCCAAAGTTAGCTAGAAAATTATCTATTGGTTTTGTGTTTGTGCAAGGAGAATTTAACTGTGTGCAAGTTTATGTGATGGCAGCTTCAAAAAGTGATGTTTCTAATCCATATTCCTTAGAAAGACTCTTTGATGAAGAGATGTTTCAAAAGTTTATCATCATGAGAGATATGGTGCAAGAGTTGAATGAAGATAGGAAGGAGAACGCTATAATTCAAGAGGAGTTGATGGCCATGAAGAAGGAGAAGCAAGAGCTTCATGAAAAGATGCATGAGATGGAGATTCAACTCCATGATGTCAAGGAAACCCTAGCCAATTATGTGCATGAAAATGAGGTATGAAATTCAATTTATCTTCAATTTCCTCTCAAAATTAATGTATTTGTGCTTTTGAAAGACACACTAGAGGAATAGGGTCCAAATTATTGATGAAGATGGGCTATGAAGGTAAAGGTTTAGGAAACCATGCACAAGGCGTAGTTGAGCCAATTGTTATCGAGGAAAGACCTAGGTATTTGGGTTTTGGTTATGGACAACATGATGGAGAATGCTACAAAGCCAAGGAGGAACATGAAGGTGTTCTAAGAAGTACTT
This sequence comes from Pinus taeda, assembly GCA_000404065.3. NCBI lineage: Eukaryota > Viridiplantae > Streptophyta > Pinopsida > Pinales > Pinaceae > Pinus > Pinus taeda. Next base: position 221,603 of record APFE030121049.1, read on the forward strand.
TCATTACATGTTCAGTACCTCGAGCTTGTGAAGTTTATGTTCATGAGGAATGCAAAAATTTTATACCCACTTTGCAAGAAGATGCTCATAAGCATGCAACTAGTGGAAATGTCAAACAAGAGGATGTTGAAAGCTCTAAGGTCATTGAAACCATGGTTGGTATTCCAAAGAGAGGCACTACCTCATCAAATTAACCTCCTCAAGAAGGTGATAAAGGTGGATGTGAAAGGTATAAATCTGCCTTTAATCAATTTTCTTTTGATTATGATAAACATGGTAAGCATTCACATAAGATTTGGAGAAAATTTACATGGTTGTTTTGTGGTTTGAATAACCATACTGTTTCGAGGTGTTGGAAGAGGATAGCCATACACAAGAAAATTTTAAAACAAAAGAGACCAAAAGCCAAAGTTCCATTGGATAATGGAAACCATATTGAAAAGAAGATGCAATTATTTTTCACTCATTTCCATAAGTAGGGTCATCTTTTAGACAAGTGTTGCACTTTACATCCAACAAGTCATCCATGAAATTTTAGAAGTGGAGAGATATTTTGGCAAGAATGGAAAAGAGGATTCCATAATTGATGTGGGTCAAGATGATACACATGATGAAGTGCAATTGAAAGAAGCGCCATTGAAATGGTTTGGAAAGAGATGGTTAGATTTCTTAACCAATTAAGGCCTTGCATTTCTTTTGATAATTGATGCAAATCTTGCCTTATTGATGCATTTCCTTGTTATTTGGATGCATTTCTTTTCTCCTGAAAGTATGTTGCATATTGCATGAAGCAATATATTGGAAAAGTATAGTTATGTTGACTCACTTAGAGACAACAAAGATGGCAAGTTGCAACTACAAATTTTCATGCATGTTGCATTCTTGAACTTGCATGTTTATGCTAGGAAGGTGTTCGAAAGTGGAGTGTGTTGACTCACTTTATTCCAGAAAATTTGGTCATTTCAACTCTTTAAGTACTTGTGCATACCAATGGGATTCTTGTACTTGTGAGAGAGTTGAGAATTGTTATACATGCATGAGAGTTTGTGTGTGTGAACAATGGGATTTTTAATAGTTTCATTGTGCTTGAACATGCATGAGTGATTGACTTGTGTTGGTTCATTGCTTTGCTAACATGTATGTTGTCAACTTGAGATGTTGATCAGTTGCACATGCATGAGTGTTGGTTTGTGTGGTCGTTTGATTGTTACATGTATGTTATATCGACTTGGAAGAGTTGATTTTTTCTCCAAAGATGCAAGGGAGATGTGATGAATTGTTTCATGAGAATGTGGAATTCTTGTTGTAAATCATCAAGTTGTTGTACATGCTTTTGCTTGATTTGAAAGTCAATTGTTTGAAGAAGCATGTTTTGTCGACTTGTGTTTAGTAAACCATTGACTAAACACCAAGATGGTTTATACACCAAGATGTAAGAGTATATGGTGATGTTAACATGTGACATTTGTTGCTTTGAAGAAGCAAAAGGAAGAGGTCGTCAAGTTATATTCTTGCATGAGTGTTTTTCAAGGTTAATGGTGTTTCTTGTGACAAGATGTTGTAGGATTTTGGAAGGTACATGCTTGAGCAAGAGGCTCATGATTAGCCTTCATTCTAAAATCATGACATGAGAAACATGTTAATACTAGAGGATGATGGAATCAAGAAGAGAAAGTGGACAAAAATGCCAAAAAAATTTGCAACCCTTGTAAAATATCAAATGGTATACAATGTGATTTGATGTGTTGACGCCAAGAAGCGAAAGAGATGGCGAACACATTCTTCCAGATGTGGAATTTGGAACCGTGGAGGTCAAATAATGGTCATTTATTTTCTTGTTATTACTGGTATTGGAACTCATTGTTGTAGTTCACTTAGATGGGCTTAATTTGGAAAAATATTTTCCAAGGAGAAGCTTACATCAAATGCATGTGTTGCAAAGGAGGAACATGATTCTTAGTGGGAAGGCCATCATTCAGCTTTCCAAGCACCGAGGGATCGATTTGGTAAAGCAGGATGTTTAATCAGCAAGAAGCCAACAAGTGTTGGATTGGGTCAGCAACAAAAGAAGAACAGTGGTTGAAGTGCCAAGCCATTTGCAAGGCAATGCATGTTAGTGAACTCAAGTGGTTGTCATGGAGACTTTTTCAAATAGAATTAATTGATAGAAATTGGAAAGGATAAGATTATTCATCTCTCATCAAATAACCAGCTTTTGTGGGTACAAAATTCTGTCAGTGGGAAGCAGTGATCAGAATCTGGATTAGGGGCAAAAATTTGCTCAAAAATAAAAGTGCTTGGAATCGATAAAAACCTAAACAATAGCTTCCGTATCAGCGATATGATCCCAATGCAACTTATTTCACTCAAAACAGAGTTCGTAGGAGAAACTTAGAGCCTATTGTCCATTTCGTCAAACATGCAAAATTTGGCTGACTCAGATGCTAACTAGGCATTTGTACAATCCATTCAACAAAAAGAATATTCCAGGGAATACTCCCACAGTTGATCCCATCACATTGTGACAAGTGTCTGCATGGTATTCGTCAAGGGGCATTGAGGTGGACCAATGAGAGGGCGACACATGGCAAGCCCCGAGGTTGCCACGTGCCCTCTCAAAGGTCAATCAAAAGTTTATGGCAGGTCAGGGAGTCGAACCCATGACCTCTCATGAATAAGCGTAGTGCTCTACCACTATATTACCACCATCGGTCTTAATAAACTATGGGTACATTTAATATTTAATGTTTATGTTGACAATATTTGGGAGGTAAGGCTAACCATCGCATGTGACCAACGCTAACCCTTAACCGTTAGCATTAGTTGCTAACCGCGTGGATAAAGCGCTAAGTGTAATTAACATTAATTAATCCACTAATTAACTGCTAATTAATTTCGTTTTAGGTTGGAGGTAATTTTGGCGGAGCCAAAAAATCTGGAGCTAACTCCAAATTTGGCGGAGTTAACTGGAGTTTTTCCAGATTTAGTGGAGATTTCCTAGGAAAAATTGAAGAAACAATAACTTTGGCATTTTTCGACCAATTTTGGCTCAAGAAGAGTCATTCCTAGATGATTTGGATGCTCTGAAAATAATGGAATATGTTGCAAAGGCAGAAAGGCACTTCTATATGTGATTTTGATACGTTGAAGTTTAAGGAAGCTTAGGGCCACCAGGAGAGGAGGTCAAGCCTAGATCAATTGAAGTCCAATTGTAGAGCTTAGAAAGTCATTTTTGTGGTTTTTGGGATTTTTTAATCCAATGGAGCAGGTTGCAAAGCCATTGGAGTATTGCAGGTGCATGTAATCAGAGAATTTACCATTAATCCAAAGAGGGCCTAGACATTGAAGCAGGTCCAAGGAGATGTAACCCAGTTTGGGGTGAACTCCTTTATCAACTTTGTGTTTATGAGTTTGTTGTGTATTACTTCTCTGCAATTTACTTGTTGTATATGTGTTTTAAACAACTAATTAACCTCATAAATTGCTCATAAAAGATACTCATTACTTGACACATAATTCCTCACATTTTGGTTAATTTGAGACGATCCTAAACACAATTTTTTTTATACTCATGAGGGAGCTTGCAAAGAATTAACAAGTTTTCCCAAATTTTCAGATCATTATCTTTCATATGAAATTTGAGAATGATCATCCTTGCATGACTAATCAGGTGAAGGATTGACTATGGGATATCATGGATTGATTTTCAACGCCTAAGGGGACATACATAAGATTTTTTGGTTGTTATATATCCCCTCATCTCATGCCATGATGTGTGACCAATAAGGTGGTCATGCAGGAAGTGGAAAATTGGTTGGATAAGGGATGTTCAGGAATTCTTCACAGGAGGAAGAAAGCCCCTTGTCCCACCTTCCCATTGAGGATCGGATTATATGATTTGAAGAGAAACAAGGAAGAAACATTGGAGATACAAGAGCTAGATCACCTGCACTTTGCCACTAAGTATTTTCATGGATATGATCCCAGGAGAATATGCATGCAACATTGTGAAAGGATCAGTCACAGTACGGGGTATTCTTCGATATCTATAGTAGAAGATGAGAAGATAAAGAACTAGTACAATGATTTTTTTTTAAGGCACATCCAATGTTGGAAACTAGTTCACCCCAAGATTCACCATCTCAACACTTGCAGGTACAGTAGGAAGAATAGATAGTCCGTCAAGTAAATAAATTAGCTCCTAAGAAGAGGATCATATATGATTTGATAGACGAGAGCAACAAAAAGTGGAAAGCTAATCCTTTGAGCATAGGAGCTATTCAAGAAGAACAGGAGAAGAGTGAAGCATAAGAATAAGAGGAGGAGAGGCAACAAGTTGAGTTGCTTCAGAAGCATGAGGAAGAAGAGGAGGAGAGAAAAATGATAGAATAAGAGCAGGAAAGGTAGTTCCCGAAGGAAGAAGTAGAACAGAGGTTGGAATAAGAACAATTGACTTAAGAGATAGAAGAGGAATAGTTGGAGCAAGAAGATACCATTCAACTAATGGATGATGAGGCATGTACTCCAGACGAACCTCCCCTCATATGTGGTCATATTCCATTTGGAGAGGTGGAGATCACATCTCCACCTATAGATAGAGTCATGGAAATATGCCGTGTAACATTCGATAAACTTAAGAAGAGGATTGTGCATCAAAGGCATATATACTTTCTTAATGATCCTCAAAATCCAGTCTTAGTTGCTACAAAGAAGGTGATAACTGCCAACATCAGAAGGAATCCTAGGGAATTGATGGTGGAAAATGTTGCTTTTGCCACAACAACACATGATAACTCTAAATATCTACTGAGTGAGAATGTTAGATTTAGGAATGAACTTACCGTAGTGAAGTAATAGGCTGAACATCTTGCGGTGGAGAACCAACGATTATCATCATAGAGTTTTAGCACCATCAAATGGAATTCATCCGTGCAGGAAGAACTAGGGCCAATGGAGGACACCATTGTGTGGCTATATGATGAGATGATACTTATACAAAATATGGTAGACCCTCTTGTTGGCATTCAGAAGAAAAATAGGAAGCGGTAAAACTCCTAAAAGTAGCAAACATAACAGTTAACCAAATTCAGGAGTGGGCTTCCAAGTATCTGGATGCTCCACAACATTGGAAAACAAAGACAAGATTGTTGTAGATATGGATGAAGTTTAGTTGAGACACCACCTGCAGAACTATTCTCATCTTAGAGGACATTCGGTTAGTACTATTACTGCCTATACTCAATTGCATAATGGTTTTAAGTCTCTAACACATAAGCATGGGATGGCCACGCTAGGAACACTTGAAGCGATCAGAGGTAGAGAAGCCATCTTCCAAGAGATCAGGTAATATATTGAACAGATCAAACATGCAATAGAACATTAAGGCTTGGAGGTTTACCAAAGATGTTATTCTACATAATTCTTTTGCACCAGTCAAAGCTCATATGAAACTGTCATGGCTCTAGAATAATGTACAGTCAAGCTCCAAGACCATACTGACGGAGGCACTGAAGGTGAAGATGTGGTATATAAGGGCTTGTTAGTTCAGGTCAAATCAATCTCAATGGAGTTCAGGGCATGGCACACATACATTACAAATGAGTTCCATGAGGAAGCAAATGATTTATCCATTTGATGAGCATTTGTCCCATTATCAATTTTGTCTTATTGGTCAACGATATCATATGTAATTTGTCTTATGTAATAAATGGTATGTAATGAAGTCCAAGGGACACATGTGGAATGTGAATAGTCACATATGGAATGCAATAAGTCATAAATAGAATAGAAATAGTCATAGCTCAGTCAAAGAGTCATGAGTAAGTTCAAAGGTCATTGTTATTTATTATAAATAACTCCTCATCACACAAAGAAAGGGCTTGGATTCTTGGAGTCTTTCCTTGGCTTCTCTTATATCACATAGGAGATATATCATTTGTTGGAGAAACAAGTTGTGGCTTCATGTTCAACTATTGGATATAGTGTTTCAATCATGTAACAATGTACTTGGAACCTTTCACTCCTAATCAAAAACTCGATGAGCCAACACTTCTTCATATATGTATCATAGATATAGTTGGAATATTTTTGTTATGTTTATGGTATATGTTGCTTTAATTACATACTAAGTGAATGAAATAATTTTTTTCTTATCTATGGTTGTTATTGGATAAGTGCTATTATGTTTTAGTGAAATTTATTTATCACGTGGACTAATCTATAGGTATTCAACAAGTCTTTCTCTTCCTTCTTGGGTCTCCCTTTAGGATAGTACTATTACTTTTCTAACCGGTGGCTCATTTTCCCTACCAGTAATGGATGTTTCCTCATGCACCTTACATTGGGTGTCTCACAAAGCTTACATAATTGCTGCCCCAAAGAGGTGTTGCGTTCTCTTGTGCGTTTTCATAACCAAGGCATATCTCTGAAACCTTTTCAAGAGTGGCCAAACCATTTGACTAGATGGGATTCCTACAATAAATGGTGTGAGGTATAATTGGGACTTCACATCGAGGAGAACCCTTACAATGTTGGTGGCATCGAACACCATCAACACCTTGTGTAACAGCCTTCTCCCACATCTACGCAAGTAACCAGCCAACCGGGGTAGAGATGTGAGGAGAGGCCACTATGATGGGATTCAACATCCTATGTGACCTTAAGGAAGTGGAATCGATGAGAACACAACATACATACCTTCCACATCAGCCAAAGGACTCCCGAGAACCATTCCAACATTTCTGGAAACCAGCCCCTGGGTCCTACTAAGTTTTTAGACCAATTAACCCCCAGACTCTCCCATGCGATGGGCATGCCAACGTCTAGGGACTATTTTTCTCAGTGTTGTGCTAGCATCCCCAAGATTTGAGCCACTTTTTTAGGCCCAGATCCTAGGTCATGACCCAAACTTAAATGACACCTTTGTAACACAAAGATAACAAGGTAATGTGATGATACAAATTCAATTACTTGAACAATGGCTTGATTGGACCCCTACTAGCCATGGCAAGAATTTCATCAAACATATCACAAATATGTAATCTACTCGTGTAAACAATAGATTTAAGCATAGGGGTCTCATACTTATATGAGAATCACTAAGGAGCATTGTTCCTTTATATCATTAGCTACATTATCATCTATTAGGTCGTGATACATTATTCAATCATTTATAAATCAAAACATGAGGAAAGCCCTACACAATCTTTGTCATATACATGTTTATAACCAACATAATAACAACAGAAATATCAAGGATGCATCGGCCATAAAATCCACATATAAAACAATACATTTATACATAAGAAATCAAGGAGATAACCTTTTATTAATGAATGCAAAATCCAACCCGATATGGGACTACCACTTTCCACTTGACCATAGAATGGTTGAGCCAATTCTCTCTTCACCCATTCACCCTCGTGCCATATTCCAAGCATGAGTGTAGGACGCAAACCAAAATAACCAACCAGGGAATCTTGAGGCTAAACACCCTCATAAATAGAAACTAGGCTTTACCGTAATCCATCCTAGATAACTAGGCCAACACAATAAACATGTAATAACAGGATTTACCATGATCTCCACCAAATCACTAGGCCAAAACAAGCTTGGATGCCACCATATTTCTCCACCTACACCATGAGGAATTTTTCTATCTCCTAGTCTCTCAGGCTTTACCAAAATTCATAGTTTGATCTAGGGATCACTAGGCCCTAAACCAAGACACCACCCTCTAAGATTTATTGTATATCCTGCCATTCATCAACAAGGATTCCTAGGCCTAATAAAGGGAAATCACCTCTAGGTTTTACTATATATCCTACCATTCACCAGTCAAGGATTCCTAGGCCCACCGAGGCAACACAAAATCTAGCTTTACCACAACCCATAGTCTGGTTCAAGGATCACTAGGCCAATGGCTTTACCACAATCCACATTTTGGTTCAGGGATCACTAGGCCATGTGTTATTTCTTTCCGAGATCCACCTCACTCAGCTTTGAATCCACTTGGCAATCCAATTCAACCAAAACACATGAGATCCCCATCGCACCATATCTATCCAGAAATGACAAGGCTAGGATGAAAACATGTCACACCTGACAAAACCCATTCCATAACAACAATGAACCACATGAAATACCATGCATGCCAAGTCTAGCAAGCAAAACACACATGTAAATCAATACTTGCAAAGAATCCTGTTGTAGCTATCTAATCCTGATCTTCCTTTCTTTCTCCTTCCTTCCTCTTGACTTCGTTAGCTTTCTTGATCCAATGAAAAACCCGAGCAAAAGCTTTCCAACTAATCCTCAAAATCCTTTTTATCAAATTGGCCTCTATTTTCTTCATTTTCCATTATTTTCCTTCAATTTCCTCCTCACATGCACCCTATGACCTTTCACCTTCCTTTTCTCCTAATTTCCATTATTTTCATAAATAAACATGCCAAAATGTCATTTTGCCTTTCCAAAGCCTTTGTCATTTCATTTGCCAATTTCGTTAGCCATAATAACCGAAATGAACACCCACTAGGATGTTTTTCCCACCATTCAACTTGGAATACATGTCCCATCAACCATGGTCTTATATATTTTTACATGGAGTTTTAACTAGGGTTGTTACACCTTGTTATATACATATTAATGAGGCCCATCACAGCTTTAACACCTCATCCTATATGTACAAAGTTAACCTATACTGGCACATGAAAACTCTAACGGGAGGGTGCTCACTGGGAATACTGACACAAAACAAGAGCTGATAATTTGTATGGCTAAAATAGTGGAGAAGGTAGATAACCTGAAAAGAAAATCAAAAGGATGGAAAATGATTTGGGAAATTGTGCTAATTCTTGCTCCTCCTCTGGTGAAAGTGAATGACAACCACCTTTTCATGTGGATCCCCCTCTTGAAAGATGATGAAGTGAGCATGTCAACTCAAGAAGAGTACAACTCAAGGAGTTGAAATGTTAATGCTTATGCTTATTAGTTTATGTTTTGAAAGAAAGTATGATTATCCATGGCACTATTAATAAAAAATTTGAATTTGTGCTACTAGTTTAGTTTCCCTAGTGGCAAACCAAAGAAGATAATTGTTTTATGTATATTTGTGTAGTAGTAATATAAAAGATCTTAGTTTACAGAGCATAATAATAATAATTATTATTATTATTATTATTATTATTATATATATATAGTATATATATATATATATATATATATAGATATATATATATATATATATATATCAAAGGATGCATCAGCCATAAAATCCACATATAAAACAATACATTTATACATAAGAAATCAAGGAGATAACCTTTTATTAATGAATGCAAAATCCAACCTGAGATGGGACTACCACTTTCCAGTTGACCATAGAATGGTTGAGCCAATTCTCTCTTCACCCATTCATCCTCATGCCATATTCCAAGCATGAGTGTAGGACGCAAACCAAAATAACCAACCAGGGAATCTTGAGGCTAAACACCCTCATAAATAGAAACTAGGCTTTACTGTAATCCATCCTAGATAACTACGCCAACACAATAAACATGTAATAACAGGATTTACCATGATCTCCACCAGATCACTAGGCCAAAACAAGCTTGGATGCCACCATATTTCTCCACCTACACCATGAGGAATTTTCCTATCTCCTGGTCTCTCAGGCTTTACCAAAATTCATAGTTTGATCTAGGGATCACTAGGCCCTAAACCAAGACACCACCCTCTAAGATTTACTGTATATCCTGCCATTCATCAACAAGGATTCCTAGGCCTAATAAAGGGAAATCGCCTCTAGGTTTTACTGTATATCCTGCCATTCACCAGTCAAGGATTCCTAGGCCCACCGAGGCAACACAAAATCTAGCTTTACCACAACCCACAGTGTGGTTCAAGGATCACTAGGCCAGTGGCTTTACCACAATCCACATTTTGGTTCAGGGATCACTAGGCCATGTGTTATTTCTTTCTGAGATCCACCTCACTCAGCTTTGAATCCACCTGGTAATCCAATTCAACCAAAACACATGAGATCCCCATCGCACCATGGCTATCCGGAAATGACAAGGCTAGGATGAAAACCTGTCACACCTGACAAAACCCATTCCATAACAACAATGAACCACATGAAATACCATGCATACCAAGTCTAGCAAGCAAAACACACATGTAAATCAATACTTGCAAAGAATCCTGTTGTAGCTATCTAATCCTGATCTTCCTTTATTTCTCCTTCCTTCCTCTTGACTTCGTTAGCTTTCATGATCCAATGAAAAACCCAAGCAAAAGCTTTCCAACTAATCCTCAAAATCCTTTTTATCAAATTGGCCTCTATTTTCTTCATTTTCCATTATTTTCCTTCAATTTCCTCCTCAAATGCACCCTGTGACCTTTCACCTTCATTTTCTCCTAATTTCCATTATTTTCATAAATAAACATGCCAAAATGCCATTTTGCCTTTCCAAAGCCTTTGTCATTTCATTTGCCAATTTCGTTAGCCATAATAACCGAAATGAACACCCACTAGGATGTTTTTCCCACCATTCAGCTTGGAATACATGTCCCATCAACCATGGTCTTATATATTTTTACATGGAGTTTTAACTAGGGTTGTTACACCTTGTTATATACATATTAATGAGGCCCATCACAGCTTTAACACCTCATCTTATATGTACAAAGTTAACCTATACTGGCACATGAAAACTCTAACAGGAGGGTGCTCACTGGGAATACTGACACAAAACAAGAGCTGATAATTTGTATGGCTAAAATAGTGGAGAAGGTAGATAACCTGAAAAGAAAATCAAAAGGATGGAAAATGATTTGGGAAATTGTGCTAATTCTTGCTCCTCCTCTGGTGAAAGTGAATGACAACCACCTTTTCATGTGGATCCCCCTCTTGAAAGATGATGAAGTGAGCATGTCAACTCAAGAAGAGTACAACTCAAGGAGTTGAAATGTTAATGCTTATGCTTATTAGTTTATGTTTTGAAAGAAAGTATGATTATCCATGGCACTATTAATAAAAAATTTGAATTTGTGCTACTAGTTTAGTTTCCCTAGTGGCAAACCAAAGAAGATAATTGTTTTATGTATATTTGTGTAGTAGTAATATAAAAGATCTTAGTTTACAGAGCATAATAATAATAATTATATTTATTATATTATTATTATATATATAATATATATATATATATATATATTTATAGATATATAGTATATATATATATTATATCAGATGCATCAGCCATAAAATCCACATATAAAACAATACATTTATACATAAGAAATCAAGGAGATAACCTTTTATTAATGAATGCAAAATCCAACCTGAGATGGGACTACCACTTTCCAGTTGACCATAGAATGGTTGAGCCAATTCTCTCTTCACCCATTCATCCTCATGCCATATTCCAAGCATGAGTGTAGGACGCAAACCAAAATAACCAACCAGGGAATCTTGAGGCTAAACACCCTCATAAATAGAAACTAGGCTTTACTGTAATCCATCCTAGATAACTACGCCAACACAATAAACATGTAATAACAGGATTTACCATGATCTCCACCAGATCACTAGGCCAAAACAAGCTTGGATGCCACCATATTTCTCCACCTACACCATGAGGAATTTTCCTATCTCCTGGTCTCTCAGGCTTTACCAAAATTCATAGTTTGATCTAGGGATCACTAGGCCCTAAACCAAGACACCACCCTCTAAGATTTACTGTATATCCTGCCATTCATCAACAAGGATTCCTAGGCCTAATAAAGGGAAATCGCCTCTAGGTTTTACTGTATATCCTGCCATTCACCAGTCAAGGATTCCTAGGCCCACCGAGGCAACACAAAATCTAGCTTTACCACAACCCACAGTGTGGTTCAAGGATCACTAGGCCAGTGGCTTTACCACAATCCACATTTTGGTTCAGGGATCACTAGGCCATGTGTTATTTCTTTCTGAGATCCACCTCACTCAGCTTTGAATCCACCTGGTAATCCAATTCAACCAAAACACATGAGATCCCCATCGCACCATGGCTATCCGGAAATGACAAGGCTAGGATGAAAACCTGTCACACCTGACAAAACCCATTCCATAACAACAATGAACCACATGAAATACCATGCATACCAAGTCTAGCAAGCAAAACACACATGTAAATCAATACTTGCAAAGAATCCTGTTGTAGCTATCTAATCCTGATCTTCCTTTATTTCTCCTTCCTTCCTCTTGACTTCGTTAGCTTTCATGATCCAATGAAAAACCCAAGCAAAAGCTTTCCAACTAATCCTCAAAATCCTTTTTATCAAATTGGCCTCTATTTTCTTCATTTTCCATTATTTTCCTTCAATTTCCTCCTCAAATGCACCCTGTGACCTTTCACCTTCATTTTCTCCTAATTTCCATTATTTTCATAAATAAACATGCCAAAATGCCATTTTGCCTTTCCAAAGCCTTTGTCATTTCATTTGCCAATTTCGTTAGCCATAATAACCGAAATGAACACCCACTAGGATGTTTTTCCCACCATTCAGCTTGGAATACATGTCCCATCAACCATGGTCTTATATATTTTTACATGGAGTTTTAACTAGGGTTGTTACACCTTGTTATATACATATTAATGAGGCCCATCACAGCTTTAACACCTCATCTTATATGTACAAAGTTAACCTATACTGGCACATGAAAACTCTAACAGGAGGGTGCTCACTGGGAATACTGACACAAAACAAGAGCTGATAATTTGTATGGCTAAAATAGTGGAGAAGGTAGATA
>APFE030121052.1:6844-27205 GCA_000404065.3 Pinus taeda
GAAAACACTTGGTCTCTCATAGAATAACGTGTGTTTAGAGAAGGATTGCTCTTGTTTGGTTTGTTTGTCACTAGAGAGTCTTAGACTCCTAGGGAGGTTAGGTTTGTCCCCAAAAATAACTCTTTCCGCATGACACTACTTCCTCAAATGAAGATGGCTCAGTCTCAACACATTCCCCAGTAAGGGCGATGTATCCAGTGTACCTCTTAGGTGACCTCCTCTGTCTGTGTTGAGAAGATGGTGCTCCCACATTCTCTCTTGCATCCTCCAACAATCTGTCAGATTCTCTTGTGTGCTTCCATCCATCTTTGGAAGACTCTGCTTGAGTAGATGTCTCCACTCCTGGAACCTCTACATGCAGCTACTCCACATTAGTCTGAGGCTCCTCCTTAGGAACCAACAATTCCTCCATAGTCTGTAGTTAGAGCTCCCTCTGAAGGGAAACTCGCATGGCCTTCTACTCATCAAACTTGAGATCTCATCAACCACTGCCCTCCGACTGGTAGGCAAGTACACCTGATAATTGTGAGGTGTATCAGTGTACTCCACAAATATCCCCAACTCTACATCAGCTCAAGCTTCTTCCATGCATCCTTTGTCACATGGCAATATACCAATGAGCCAAAGATCTTGAAGTGACCGACATCTGGTCTCTTATGGGAGAAAGCTTCCTCTGGTGTCTTCATCCTAAGTATGCGATGCGAGCTTCTATTATGCAAATAGACCGTTGTGTTGCATGCCTCTGCCCACAAGTGAAGTGGTAGGCCTTGGTCATGTAGCATTGCCCGTGCTGCCCCTACAAAAGTTATGTTCTTCCTCTCATCCACGCCATTCTGTTGTGGGTTATGAGGTGTCGTCAACTCCTGTTTAATTCCTTCCGCTGCACAAAAGTCCTTAAACTCTTGAGAGACATATTCTCCATCGTTGTAGCTTCTCAAGGCCTTGATCTTCTTCCCTGACTCTTTCTCGACCAAAGATTTGAAATCACAAAACTTTGTGAAGTTTTGGTCCTTCTTCTACATGAAATAAATCTAGCATTTATGAGAGTAATCATCAATGAAAATCACATAATACCTTTGCTTCGCTATGGATGTCGTCGAGAATGGTCCACACAAATCAGTATGAACTCGCTCTAAGATAGCCTCTACTTGACTTTCTCGATCATGAAAGGAAGACTTGGTGTACTTTCCCAAGGTACAACCTTTGCATGTGTCAACTTGCTCAGGTTTACCTTTGGGAAGTCCTGTAGATATCTGCTACATTATCTTCAAAGCCCTATGATGCAAATGGCACAACCACCTGTGCCACAACTTGCCAATTTCTTGGCATTGCACCAAGTTTTCTTTCGTATTCAATGCTACACAATCATCTACCTCTAGTTTATAGAGATTCTTCACTTGAATCCCTATCCTCTTGGTCTGACCTTTGTCTATGTGTCTTAGGAACACCTTTTCTTTACTGAAGACAACATCGTAGCCTTTTTCCTCCAACATTGCGACCAATACCAAGTTGTTCTTCAGTCCAAGTACATACATCAAATCTGTCAAGGTGAGAGGAGCTACATGCTCCCTCGGAAAAGAAACTGTGCTCAATCTTGAAACACTATACCTTCTGTCGTCACCCATCTCTATGCACATCTTGAGGTCTTTCTCCTCCAAGGCACTGAATAAATTTTTATCACCAGTCATGTGGAATGAGGCTCCATTGTCAAGATACCAAACACAACCCCTCATTGATGACACCATGGCATGTGATGATGGTAAAGTCCATTTCGAACTAAGAGTCTAATGCCTCACCTTCCGATCCTTCCGAGGATCCCTTCTTGGACTTCTTCGATGGGAAATTAGTCGCATAATGTCCCATCTTGTGACAATTAAAGCATCTTACTTTAGACATGTCACCCTTCTTCCCTCCATAAGAAGAATTCAATTTGAAATCGGAAGCCTTCCCCTTCCCTTTCCTTGCCTTACTTTCTAAGGCCATATTTTCTTCATCATCATTCTTAGATGAAGAACCATCTCATGTGCTCCTCCTGATCTCCTCCTGCATAAGATCTGACCACAGTCGTTCCCAATCTGACAGTTTCTCCCTTCCATTCACAGATTCTTGGTAGCTATTCCAACTCTTTGGAAGGCCAACGAGAGCAAGGCTCACCATAGCATCATTGACAATAGTTATTCAGACACTCCCAAGCTCATCTCTGTAGGTGGTGAGCTTTTTCAGATATGTGGAAATAGTATCGCCCTTCTCCATCTTGATTCTTCAAAGCTTATCCTTGAGAGCCAATTTCCTCAGGTCGCTATTGTTCTGGTAGAGGTCCTTCAATGTCTTCCACATTGAAAATGGAGTATCCTTCCCATGGCGACTCGAGACAATATGGTCTCGAACTCCCTCAAGGATGATCCGTCTCACCTTCACCACACACTTATTCCACTCAGCCAACTCTTGTGCATTAGTTGAAGCTGGCTTTGGGATTTCTTGATCAAGGAATTCCTTCAATAAATTGTCTTCTAATACAGCCTCCATTCTATCTTTCCATGCTATGTAATTCGAGCTACCTTCCAAGGCATACTCAAGTCTCAAGCCATAGAACACCATTGGCCAACCTTGAAGTATGATATGAATTCGATTTTCACCTACAACCCCAAACTTAAAACTTTGAATTCTCTTATCAGTATATTGTTCACAGCTCCGATACCATGTAGAACAGTATAACCCGATAATGCAATATAAATCAAAGCAGAATACTATAACCTACTTCTACTATCAATTTGCGGAAGCTTAAAGATTGAGTTGAACAATATAACTAGAAGAAGAAGAATCAATGGCAAAATACACATAAAAATACTTTGTGGAAAAGCCTCAGCTAAAAACCCTACACTATTGTATTATCATACATGGTGGAAATACATAGAAATTATGCAAAGCCTTAGCTCTCATAGCTAGCCAGCTCTCAGTACAATCCTCATAGATACTCGCAGGCAATCTTGGCTTCTCTCCAGCCTTCCTCTCTGCCCTCCAAGCTCCTATTTCCTTGCGTTGTTCCTTGTAGATGATTTTCCTATTACCAAGGGGAAAACCAATCTCCAAAACTGCACAATCCTCAAGGATAAATCCTTGACTGCATGCATGAGTTTTCTCCATGAGAAAACACATGCAAATGATAGTACATTGTCCTCAAACATTTATCTAAACTGGGTCTTTCTCACAATAGACATGCATGATTTTTTGATGAGGGAATCTTTAGTTAACTGGAGTAGCACTACTTGAGTGCATTAATGCATCAACTGACTGTTAACTCACTATTAGTTCCTCAAATAGTTTGGAACTAATTTAAATGGACTTAACTCAGTAAACTGAGTTAACTAATTACAACTCAAATATAACTCAATCTTATCTCCTTAATTTAACGGATAACTCTTGCATGAGTTTAGAAAGACTTCTAGCTTGAATTTCTCCAGCTAATTAATTTAGAATAAATTAATTAATTATTTCCAACTAGTTGTTAAGACTAAATTTGATTTTAATTCACAATTTAATTCAAGAACAAATTAAATTGGAATATTCTTGCTGCCATATTTCAACAGATGCTCACCTATTTTTGTAGTTGACATATTTATTCTAGAGATATCCAACTGATGTACAAAAAAATTGGTGTATATATATATGTTTGTGTCTCTCGTAATGTGTCATGTGATGTGAAGGGTATGATTTTATTTATTTGGTGTTTGATGCATGCTTAATGTTATGTGATGGATCATGTGTGTTATGCTTTATATGTCTTAATGATGGCTTATATGTAACGCTTTCTAGTCTAAGATTTGATTAGTTACGCAGTCAACAACATGATTTTGAGGTCTTGGTATATGTGAAAAGGTGATATGGTCAAAATCGTGTGCCAGTAGTTGTGCATGCAGGTATTTCTAAAAAAAGAAAGTGTCATAGACATGGAAGGTTTGATTCAACTATGATACGGCAAGTTGGGAATCAAGGAACACATGCAATGACAAATAACTAACTGGGAGGCATTAGCCAAAAAGCTATGGCAACATCATATTTGGCTTGATTGTTAGTGGCTAACCCATTGCAAACACCATTCTAATGGAGAATAGTCTCGTCAGGTGAGTAAATGGCCCAAGTTGCAGTAGAAAAGTTCTACGACCATCAAGAAGAACCATCAATGAACCTGTGGTAGTAAGTTGGTGGATGGTCCATCTTTAACACAAGATAAGAGTAAAGTTTAGGTGACATCAATGACGAGGCAATCGTAAAAGTAAATCATGGTGCATATCAACGTCATAAGATAAAAAACATGTGGTTAGGGATAGAATTTTTTAAGGTATATCTCGTTGACGGGGTCTTTGAGATAGATCTCATCATGTTTTGGTAACATATATGCACCTTTCAAAAGACACTATTTAGAAATGCATGGCCCTTTCCACAATATTTTGAACTTCCCTGGCCCCAGAGCTTCATTAACAACATTATAATAAATTACAAGATCCCCCTCACTAAATGAGTGAGGGGTGATGTGGTGATCAGAGGCTTTTGTTCACTTTTTATGGGCTTCATTATGCTAGAGGGATTCTTGCCGACTTTCATCAACGTGTTCTAGTTGCATGAGCCTTTGTTCTAAGGGGGGAGTATCTATGAGAAGTTTGATGGTCAGGTGTATGGTAGGGATCTCGCACTCAATAGGGTGTATAACCTCAATCCCATAGACTAAGTGGAATGGGGTAAATCTAGTGGAAATTTTGAATGAGGTACGTCACTATGCCCATAAGGTCGAAAAAGAGCATGTGGAACCAATTGGTTTTATATTTGTTCACCATATGCTACAACATTGTTTTGAGGACTTTGTTTACATCTTCTACCTAGCCATTAGACTAGGGGTAGTATGGGGAAGCAAACTCATGTGTAAACCCAAGGATTTGAGATAGTTCCTGGAACACCTCATTATCAAAATGCTTTTCGTGGTAAAAGACAAGTTCCTTGGGGACACCAAAATGTGTGATGACATGGCTAAAGAACCGAGTAGTTGTATCAGTAGTGTTGTTAAATGTGGGCACGAGTTTGGCCATTTTGTGAAGTAGTCGACTGCGATTATGATGTACTTGTGGCCATTTTGGGATGGCAGATTGAAAGTCATGAAATCAATGCCCCATTTGCAGAAGGGGCATGTTGCAATGATTGGATGCAAAGGAGAAAGAGGATCTCTGGCTTTATGGGCATATTCTTGGTAGTGTTCGCATCGTTTAACTGCTTGGATACAGTTGCGAAAAGAGTGGGCCAAAAAAATCCTATGCAGAGAATCTTTTGGGTGGTGGTCATCTTTAAGAGCTAGGCACTGCATACCTCATTATGGAAGTCATTCAAGGCTCGCTCAATTTCTTCTAATGTAAGGCATCAGCATAAAACAATGTCAATGCTTCGATGATACAGAAAGTCTCCTATGAGGAGGTAGTGTGGCACTTGATGGTGAATGCATTGTCGATCATCACGTGAGAGTTTAGGGTTGAAATTTTGGGTTCTCAAGTAGAGAAGGATGTCATCATACCATGGTTCTGTCGATATAATGAATAGGTGTTCATTCAGGAATGAATCATTCATGAGAAACCCTTGGGATTCTAAGGGGAGATAAATGATGAATTCAACAAGAATGAGGGCCTTCTTACATTTAGGGGAAGCAAATTGGAGGTAAAATTATTGCAAAATAATGACTTATTGGTCTTATTTATGATTCAACATACAACAAGTAAGAAAGTATCGTGTGGGGTTAATACTAGTTATGGCGATGGTGGTCTAAAGAATGATGCAATGCCAAAAGTTTTGTATGGAGTGTACAAGGGTTAAGGAGGTCTTCTCAGCTAGGTCATAGTTCAAAACAATTCTCAAAAGGTTTTTGTTAATGTAATAGATAACATGTTGTCTATTATCGATGCCTTCTTGGAATAACATGTTGACAATGGATACCTCAAACGATGAGAGATAGATATTGTAATCCTTGTTATTGTCAAACAGGCTTATTAATGGTGCTTGTGACAATGTGTCTTTCATAGCCTCAAATGATTATTATGTTTTCTCAACCCATTGGAATGGGACATCCTGATGGAGAAGGCAGATAAAACCATGAGCACATGTGGCATAATCAAGATCAAAGTGACATGAGAAATTGACCTTACCTTGCAAGATTTGTGTCTACTTTAAAGTCTTGGGTGGTGGGATTTCACAAATGGCTTGTACTTCATCGAGTCAACCCTAATGCATTGACGCAAAAACAAACTTGAGAGGGTTCAAGCATAGAATGTATTGTTGGCAACACTAAAACATAAGGCAAAGATATTCTATATGATCTAAGTGCTTTTTGGATCAAATAGTGAGGTCGTCTAAGTAGGAAAGTATCAGATGAGCTAGGTCAAGAAAGATGTAGTTCATATTCAGCTAAAAAGTGGCTCCAACATTTTTAAGGCCAAAGTGCATAATGTGATATGCGAAAGTACTCTAGGGAATGGTGAAAGAGGTTTTGTATGGATCCATGTGGCATATCTAAATCTGATTGTATCCTAAAAATCCATCCATGGAGGACAAGGCTTTATGCCCAACACAAGCATCGATGACTTGATCAATAAAGAGTGTGGGATAGTTATCCTTAAGAAAGGCTTTCATTAAATTGCGGAAATCAGTACAAACACATATGGTTCCTATTTTTTCATGATGGATACAAGATTGGAAACCCAATATGTGTAAGCAATAAGGTAAATGACATTGGCCTTGTGCAGCTTGTCAATTTCAAGTTTGATCGCTTTTATTTTGGATGGATGGAGTGGGTGCTACTTTTGCTTTACAAGGCACACATTGGGTTGTGTTGATATGGTGCTCTACAATGGTAGGGCTAATGCCAGGCATTTCGAAATATGACCAGATAAAAACGTCTCTAAATTCTTGAAAGAGGGCTTTGTATGAGGTAACTTCTTTGGGTAAGCAAGTTGCCCCTGGTAAGATATCTTCGACTATGCTAGGCTTGGTTGAGATATCTACCTTAATGTGGGTGAGATATTGGACATGTTCCATTCTTCAAATACACCAGGCACTAGAATGGGATTTTTAAACCAATATACATGGCCCGCAAGAAGGAAATCTTTGGTTTCTATTGTGCAAATAGTATTAGTTGGTGCGATAGTAGTTGTGAATGTTTTTTCTAAGATGAAGAAAGCGCGAAGATGCATGGAATCCCATGGAAATTCTGGTTCCATCATGGCCTCAAGGATGTCCTTGTCAGAATGAAAGAGGCTTGTAAATGGTGATGAATAAGGTGATAGGTCACGAGGCATGGGATGGAACATGGAAGTGCTAACTAACAAGCAGGGGAATGATTATGTAATTGGTGTCATATAACCAAGAGACGTTAATGCATAAATAGGTTGGTTCCATGTCGTCATAGGTCGTGAAACCTTCGTAATGGGTGAAGCGATCACCACACCATGGAAAGATGAGTAGACGACTTTAATCATGGCTCTTATGGAAGAAGAAATGATTCAAATATGATGCTACATGTCATTAGCACTAGGGGGCGAGAATATCTCCCTGATGGTTATATGAGGGTGAATGAGAGAAGACTCTCAAGAAGGTGTCGATGTCCTGGGAGCCAAAGTGGAGGATTCATCTTGTCTTGGATGAGACTCTTCTGAATTTGTGTGGAGAGGGTGTTAGTTTATACCAATCCATTTCACAAGTAGATGTGGCGTGAGAAGTGTTGGTGCAAATAACACATGGGTGTATGACACATGGTGCGCCATCTTAGCCTATGTAGTAGATATTATGATCCAGGTGGATATTGGTGGGCACCTACCTATTCCACTTAGACCCCCCAGTCAGTTTCATCTGTTTCCTTAATTGTAGCACAGTTTACTATTTTTGGCAGTTTTTTCAGGTCTTGAACTTCTGAAGCCATTTTGAGGCGAAGTTTTTTTGGCAAAATTCCTCTGGAGATTGCTATGGAAATTGTGTTGGTAGTTGTATTCCTCAAAGAGATCTTTCCAATGAGGTATCATATGCATCAAACAAAGATAATATGACCAAGTTACGACCCCAGGAAGTTGGTTGCCCAGCTAACCCAAATGGGACCCATAAACTCTTGGTGTTACATCTCCTCGGGTTAGGGTTTTGGTTGCTTAGGGTTTTCCCTCATTGTTCAAAAATAAAAAGGCCCTTGAGCCTCATTGTAACTTAGTTCAGAGGCATGTAGCCGCCACATCTCTTCTCGGAGATAAGCTACCATTGCCTGAGCTATCTTATTTCCATTCTATTTGTAAGCATAGTTCAATATTTTTTTATTAATGAAATAAAGTGTTTTTTTGCTACATCTCTATGTTTATGATTATATTTGTAAGTTGTTGCATTCCTATTTAAGTTCGGATTAGTGGTATCAAAGCAGTATGTTCTTTCTCTGTTTTTCTTTGCATGTCCCCAAATAGCTCAAGGTATAAGGAGTTAGAGCTCAATCTGGTTAAACCATTGAAGGATCAACCTCGCAAAATCCGATGACCTCCCATGGCAGAAGAAAAGAAAGACGAGTGGGTAGGAGATCCTTTGAAAATGTTTCTCAAGGAAGCTCTCGAGTGACAGAGGGATGCAGTGATGGATAACTTTGCACATATCCTTTGACGGCTACCCACAGGAGATGCATCTTCATCCAGCAGCCACTCTGGAGGCACCACTCCTTTTAAGGTAGAAGTTAACTTCAATATTACCATATTCAAAGCCCTGATAGATGCAGACGCCCTAGATAAATGGTTAAATCTATTGGAAGGATATTTTTCATTTCATGACTTTTCTAATCAGGAAAATATTACGTTTTCACTTCTCAAAGCCACCCCACACGCCAAGGACTGGTGGGAAACCTCCTGTGAACAAAAGGACGAGAGTGAACCCTCGTTGTTTTCAGCTGCACCCACTTGGAATTATTTCTAAGATGCCATCAAGGAACAGTATTATCCTATCGGGAGCTATGAAGATAAATACATAAAATGGACCACACTAAGGTAGGGAAGGGACCAAGATGTGTCAGAGTTCATAAATATTTTCCATACCCTTCACACAAAGTTGGGTATCAAAGATACTTAGCGGCATTTGGTACTCAAGTACCGCGACTGTCTACACAAGTACATCCAGGACAAGATGGAGTTCCTTGACATTTCCTCACTCGACACGATGTATCGATACACTATAAAGATTGAGCAGAAGTTTAAACAGAAGAAGCAGGACTTTGGATCTGTGAATCCAAAGCAAGGAAAAGGCACCTCCAAACCACAAAACAAGGGACCAATCCAAAGCGAGGCTACCTAGGATAACCCGCCGAAGTCGTAAGCAAAGAACAACACCACGAAGACGAAGAAGGACACAAGAAAATGGTGTTAGTTCCATAAGAGCTCCACTCACAATACAAGTGAGTGTCGGGCCAAGCAGTCACTGGTGGCCGAGTTGAAGGCTTTTGAATCAAATGCAAGTTTCAACTCTGAATCAGAACTCGATAACGGGACTGACAAAGGGACAGATTATTGATGCGGAGCCCGGTGCCACTATGGCCACCACAAAGACCATAAAATTGAGCCTGAAGATCCAGAGGAGGGGGAACGCCTCTTCCTCTTCAATAGAAGTCGTGAAGACTACATCACATCCACAACCATACACCATAGGGTAGCTTCACCAAGGATGAGATCTTCGCGTCAGCCAGCAATGTCGCCTTCCCTACAGCATCAAGCCCTTCACTAATGAGGTACTGTGTGACGTTGCTCCTCTTGAAGTTTCTGATGTATTGTTAGGACAAACATACTTGTGGAAGCGACATGTTGTATATTAGTCTAGACCTCACTTTGTGATTATTACTTTGGATAATAAGTTGTATAGCATACTGGACGTAGCCCCGCATACCACCATCTCTTTGATCACTACAAATCAATGCAGTAAGATCATTTCCCAAATTAGGAAATTCGTTTTCCTTATGATTCACCCCCAAGTCAAGAAGAAGGTTGTGGCCACGGCTTCCAAGCAGGGCTCCTCCGCACAGCAACAGCAAATGGAAAAGGTCATGGAGGAGTACAGGGACATTTTCGCCTCACCCACAAGGGTACCTCTGCACTATCAAGTTAAGCAATCCATCAACCTGACCCCAGGTGTGCCGCTACCTAATGGATCGATCTATCAACGCTCTGTTATGGAGAATGATGAGACCAAGAGGTAGATTCAGGAAATTTTGCAGAAAGGGCACATCGGGCCATGCTCATCACCCTGTGGGAGCCTAATTGTATTGGTACAAAAGAAGGATGTACCAATAGTGAGACACTTTTATACACAGTCTGAAAGTACCCCACTTACAACAAAGAAATGTATTCCATTGTGCAGGCCTATCATCAATGGAAGCATTACATTGTAGGGAAGGAAATGGTCATCCACACAGACCACCGGCCTCTAGAATTCATACAGACACAAGGGAAGTTGCAGAACGATCACCATAAGAAATGGTCTACCTGTCTACAACAGTTCCATTTGAACATTAAGTATAAGAAGGGAAGCACCAATAATGTCGATGATTGCCTCAACCGACCATCGGTCATGGCGCTAATCACTGTGCTCGACTCCTATGGGCATGAGACATCGAGGTGGCCGCATATTTACAAGAGAGATCCAGAATTCGGCAGCGTATACTAGACACTGCTGGAAGAGAAGAAAGTTTCAAATTTTCACCTTCAGGATGCACTGTTATGCCATTTAGGACACATATGTGTTCCTTCGAGTGAGTGTTCCAAGATGATTTGGGAGGCGCACTACAGTCAGGTCATTGGAAATTTTGTAGAGAAAATAGTGGCGGTATTGTAGAAGTATTTATATTAGTTGAAACTTCGTCAGGATGTTGGGAAATATATTGGATCCTGCACCGCCTGTGCCATTGCCAAACAAACCATCAAGAAGCAAGGCAAGTATACTCCTCTACCTACTCCTAGTCAACCTTGGGAATCTGTATCCATGGATTATATGACAAGCCTTCCTTCTACTAAGCATGAAAATGATTGCATTTTTGTGGTCATCGACAGATTCTCTAAGATGGCCATCAGGGCAGCCTACAAGAAGAGTATCACAGCAGAGGCCACTGCTAAGCTCTTCTTTGAGCGAGTGTGGGTACAATTTGGGATCCCACAATCCATTATCTCATATGGGGAGAGAAGATTCCTAAGTTCATTTTGGTCAAGTATTTGGTCAATGCTGGACACAAAACTCACTAAGTGCACAACTTTCCATTCCCAAACTGATGGCCAAATAAAGGTTGTCCACATGATGATTGTACACATTTTGTGCATGTATAACTCGAAGCATCCACGCACATGGGATGAAAGTCTCCCCTATTTCCAACACAGGTACAACAGAGCTCTCCACAACTCAACAAGCCACATCCCCTTTCAGGTAGGGTTGGGATTTCAGTCATTATGCCCCATTGATGTGGTCATACCATTTGCAACCACTCAGGTTGATGCAGCTCATGTGCAGTCTGAATCTGAAAGGGCTAACAACCTCATTGAATGTATTCAACACATATGCCAATAGGTCCATGATATATTGGACAGATCCAATGCTAAGTACAAGTAACGCCATGATCAGTATCGAGTGCCACCCAAGTTCCAGGTGAGCGACAATGTTTGGCTTCATTTGTAGAAAGAGCGCCTTGTTGGACCCCACCACAAGATTCACCCGCTCCGATATGGGCCATACGCCATCACCAAGGCTGTCAGTGACAATTCCTTCGAGCTCAGCATCCCACCATTCCTTAGTTTGCACCCAGTGTTCAATGTAGATCACCTTCGGCCATACTTCTCACCATCATTGGACACATCTGACACTGCAGAACAACTCACACCAATAGAGCTCAACCCAGACTACATGGAACAGGCCACAACTAATTAGATTATGGAAACAAAGATCAAGAACACTTGGCAATAGAGAATATAGCTATATCAAGTTGTAAAAGTAGGCCAACTCCGTCACTAGGGCAAGTGGTTCACCACGGACCAAGTTCAACAGAAATTTCCTCACCTCATGGAAGCTCTACACGCAATGGGGACCATTAATTCCTAAGGAGGGAGGAATTATCTAGGTGTATATTGGTGGCAACCCACCTATTCCACCTAGACCCCCCAGTCAGTTTCATATGTTTCCTTAATTGTAGCACAATTTACTATTTTTGGCAGTTTTGTGGGTCCTAAACTTCCGGAGCCATTTTAAGGCAGCGTATTTTTGGAAAACTTCCTCTGGTGATTTCTATGGAAAATGCATTGGTAAATTTAGTCCTTAGAGAGATATTTCCAATAAGGTACCATACGTGTCAAACAAAGATAATATGACCAAGTTACAACCCCGAGAATTTGGTTGCCCAACTAACCCCAACGAGGCCCATAAACTTTTGGTGTTACATCTGCTCGGGTTAGGGTTTTGGTTGTTTAGGGTTTTCCCTTATTGCTAAATAATAAAAAGGCCCTTGAGCCTCGTTGTAACTCATTTCAGAGGCATGTAGCTGCCACATCTCTTCTCAGAGATAAGCTACCATTACCCGAGCTATCTTATTTCCATTATGTTTGTAAGCATAGTTCAATATTTTGCTATTAATGAAATGAAGTGCTTTTCTACTGCATCTATGTGTTTATAATTATATCTGTAAGTTGTTGCAGTCTTGTTTAAGTTCGGATCATATTATGAGGTGCATTATCACTGGAGGGTGGAAGTGTCTCTCTAATGGTGATTGGTGGTGAGCTAGGGGAGACATCCAAAGGTGACATGTCTAAAGAGGTGGCATGCCATCTATCAATAGTAGATTTATCGGATTAGGGGATTAGAACAAGTGACTCAGCATCACTTTGTCACAAAGCAACCCATGCCTCTCTAAACCTAGGGCGGCGTGGGTAATGGCATGTGTGGTGTGCATATTGTGTGAAAATATAGCAATTGTGGCACTTGTTCCCTGACTTGTTCTTATGCTCAGGTTGAGGGGTTGGAAAAGAAGAATGAATAATACTCAAAATTTCTTTCGAGGCTAGACAATGGTTGATCAAATTTCCTAGCTCATTGCATAGGTGCATGAAGTTGTTAGTTTTGAAGCATTCTGTTTTGACTTCTTCTTCATCATCCTAATAGGCGGTGATGCAAAATGTGAGATATGATGGCAGAGACCACATGGGTGTGTTGCTTGTGGGGTTTCTTTAGCATAAACCCAATAAATTGTTTGTGTTGCATCATTTGCAACCGGGGTGGCGGGAAGTGATGGTGCAATTGTACTAGCTTGGTGAAGGGTGACCATTACATCCCAATATCGAGGGAGATTAAGGAAATGATGAGTATAGCATCCATGTTATGCGCAAAATACGCGTAGATGGTTGGTGTGTAATCCCTTATTGCGAGACATAGTGATATTCTCTCTTGGAGAGGAGGGAGAAGGTGCATATGCCTAGGGGCATGAAGAAGAGATTTCAACTCTTCCAATGATGGAAATTGGTTGGTAGGGTATCCCGTTATATCGCATAATGTGCATGAGGGAGGTACCCTAGGAGAAGAGGTATTTGGAGTGTCATTCTTCTTGACTTTACATTTTTCCTTTTTGGTGGTGCCCTCTAGTGTCAATGCAAGTGTTCCTACATGTGGTAAGGTTTGCCGAGGGGGGGTTCAAGGTAACCAGTGTTGTAGATGTGGTAGCTAGTATTACCAACATGGATTGGGGTTCCAAATACCAAACGTGTATCACAAGAGCCATATTTGGTAAGGTAAGGATTGTCATAACTTGATGTAAAACAAAGCTAGGTGGAAGATATAATAAAGGAGCTTGAAAAATCGCATAAGGGAGAAAAATGGGTTCGTGCATCACAACATTGGGGGATTTTGGTGTTGATTGTTGAGGGTTGTGAGCCTAGTCACCATCTAATGTGGTCATCATGCACACCAGGTCCGCTGAACTAGGTGTGACAACTAGTGGGTCTCCTAGATATATGTTGAGAAGAGATGAAGTTTTGAAAATTCCTAGACAAATTTCTATCAAGGGACCAATTATTTTTAGGACCCAACAAAGGGTAACACGCTATCAGGGGAGGAAGAGGTCCTTGTCTCATAATTTTTCAATTGGTCAATGGTAATGATTTTTCCATTGTGGGGGGAACTCACGGTGCCAAAAATCGATGATGCCACAACATTCATGGCATGCATGTATCTTCGTCGAAACAAGATGTTGTAATCAAGCGGGGAATCTAGGACTTCAATGTTGATGAGAACAGTCTTTCTGGTAATTTCAACTAGGACATTATAAAAGATTCCCACTGGTGATGATGGGAGATCATCATTTGCCTTCAATGTGATTGAAGAAGTAGTGAGTTCGAGGGATCCTAACTTTTTCCAAACTAACTTTGACATCATGCAGGTGGATGCCCCTTCAATGATGCAAAAATGAATAGTGATATTTCAAATGGTTATTGGTATCTAAAAAGTGACTACAGAAGGTATTCATGGTTCTGAGTTGTCCTAATCGAAGGTGATTAAGCGTCAATTTGAAGCATTGATGGCACTTAATGTGAAAAGGAGTGCTTTCCATTGAGTTGGACATATTTGAACCACCTCCAAAGAAAACATGGTGGATGGAGATCTCGCAAGGTCCTCAACAATACTATAGTTATAGGTTGTCTTTGAATTATGGCATATGCGGTATAAAGGTCCCTTCACCATCTTGGAGACAAGTTCAATGGGGGGCCATTGTACGAACAAAGGTGGCATATTTGTATTGGTAATGGATATTGTTGTTGTTGAGGGATTAGTTTTTAGAGAGGTTCCATAATTGTGACTTTGTGTTTGGAGCAAGACATTCATTCCTTGCATATATATATCTCGACTATTGGGTCGTTTAAATTGCCTGCTACTTGGTTTTGATATTAGGGAAGACCAACCTCATGTTACGAAGCTACCCTTCCTTGATGGGGAAAAGGATTTTGTAGTACAATAGGCTATGGATTAACTCCTCCTTGCTTTCTAACCTCTCTCATGCATTTCAACTCTAGAAGTTGAGGGCAATGATAGTTATAATGCTCATACCCTCTGCAAATTGCACAAGATTGATTAGTTTGATTACCAACATTCTTATTATGTTTTTGCAGATTACTTGTACCCTACTTCTGATTTTGGTTTCAATTAGGGGGATTACCCCCAATCGACACGTTTTATTAGTGGGTTCCCCCCCGCCCGTAGTTTCATTTCTATTTATTCTTTCCCCTCATTTTTATTAGTGTTGGATGGGTTTGTAGTGTTTAGTAGTTCAAATGACTATTGTTATTGATGCAAGGAAGGTTGCATGAAATTAACCCTTGCATTTTGTTGAGGTTGGGGGTTATTTTGTGGTGCTCCTGGGAAAGGAAAGTAAGGATTTGATTGATTAGGGTTTGCATAAGTAGGTTGGTATGTTTACATGACTTTTGAAATGCATGTTGGGTACTGATTCACTTGCATGGGAGGGCTTTGAGGACGTGCAGGTTGGTTGTGATAATATTCAACATTTAATGGTGTTGATGTTGAAGATTTCCTAGTAAATTATTGGAATGGTGGTTGTATACCATAAATAGTTCCAGGATATGAGAGGGGATTCCCTCCTTGATTTTGGTTGAGGTTCTAAATCAACCCATTAACAACATTTGATGCTCATGGTTTATCTTGAGTGAAGGATTCCAAGCAAGGAGCATTGGGAACGACATATTAAAGGTACCCTAATTGCATGTAAATGAGATTAAATTGTTGAGCTTTGTTAATAGCTTCCACTTTTGTTTGTGAAAAAGCGGTTGCGACATCTTTTGCAATGATGGGAAGTAGCGATTCAAAAAGAAATCCCAAAGAAGAGCAAGTGAAACATCTACTTTGCAAAGGCTATGCCATTTCTGCCATTCATGTACATGGCTTGAAATATGGGTGGGTGTAGTCTGTCCAAAGTGAGTTAACAATTCTATCCCTATTTCATGGTGGAATGGGAGTTGAAAGAAGGTGTGTAAAGACTCAAAGGTTCTATGTGATCCCGCAGTCTCATTAACATACCATTTCACCGCGGGGCCTATGAGGGTATGTTGGAATAATCTCAGTCTAACTAAGTCCTCGATAATGTTATTGGAGGACCACCATAAATGAAAGGTCATGATATGATTGGATGAGTCATGTCCTTTTTTACCTTCTAACTTGGGGTTGTACGAGAGTAATTTGGTTGTCATGGGTGGCCATTAAGGATCATGAGCAATAAGATCATTTGTAAGTTTCGTAAGATATAGGAGATTCAAAGAAGCTACAAATTGTATTGTTTTGGTATTCATCATTGTAGTATGACCTTGTGGTGTGGTGTTGGTGGGGGTAAGCTGCGGGGTTGTATTGGTAGGGGTCCCTGTGGGGTTGTGTTGGTATTACCACAAGGGTTGGTCCCAGTGGTACCTTGAGAGGGAGAGGTTCCTAACAAAGTAGCACATGGGATAAATGTTCCAAATAAGGTAGTTGGATGTTGTCATCTGTGAAATAATGGTTTGATACCAGGAACTCCTCCTGATAAAGGTGGGAGGTCTTTTAGGAACCTCAAGCGATGGGAAACCCTTGGGTCCGGCACCCTAGTAAGTGTGTGGATTTAGCAAACCAAATGAATCACATACATAAGACAAAGTGAAAAATAAATGGTTATTTTTCCGTTTAAAATCTTTAATGTTTGAAACAATCAACAAAAAGGCTTTTGAGGTTTTGTGTATGATAAAAAATTCTAAAATACCTACCGTCCTTCCTCTCAATCAGTAACTAGGCCTTACGAAGTCTTTTACAAGGGTTTTGGGGCCACATCCCATAAGTACTAACGATGTTTCCAACAGTCAAAAAATCAACCAAGGTGTGGAAGAGGGTTATAACATAGGGTATTAGGGCCATATCCTAAAAGTTTTGGTGATGCTTCCAACAACCTAATTGGAATTGCTTCCAAGTGCAAGCGCTCCTACACCCACCACTTATAGGGAAATATGCCCTAATATTTGGCCACTAAGCTACCTACGTCCAGTGGGACGAGAGAATCTCAACTTCTGGTTGCCAACTTTAGACCTAGAGCCCCTACCAAGTGTCAGGAGACAATAAGGAGGCTCATGAGAACCCGTCGTTTAGGCCTTGCCTCTTCACGGGTTTCTTCTCATCACCAGTTTTGTCACAGGATTATGTAGGATTTCAAAATCCCCTAAAATACAACTTCTATGTTTTGCATGAAAAGCAACCACGACGGCTTATGGGATGCCTACCATCGTGGTCCTAACCTGAACTTTTAAATTATTTTGTGACCCTGTGGGGAATTTAATTAGTCTAAGTTAAGGTTTCTTTTTAAAGATTCTTTTGTGCCAAAATGTAAATTCAAAATAAAGTAAGTACAAAAATTGCAAAAGGGCATACCATTTGCACAAAGTTTAAATGAATTTTTGTGTGTGATGTGATGGTGTGTGCAAGGTGAATGGTGAAAATACAAAGTGTTTGAATTGCAACAATGTGAATATGTGATGATCCTTTACAATACCCCATAATTACACTATGTTATGTTGTTCATTCCAAAAAAGAAAAAGATATGTGGATAGTGGGCCACTTACTTTTCCTAAGTGTGCTAGATAAGCATATAAGGAGATGGAAAATTTAGTTCTTTGAGAAAAATTTTAGATCCCATGACAGGTTCGCACAAGGGTGCAAGGGAGGGAGGGCCTACTCTCTTTCTTACTAACACCAACTCCTAGTCTCAAAAATGAATTTGATTGCAAAAACAAGTAAAAGATGTGCATATTAGGGCTGCTTACTTCTTTCGTATTTATGCTATGTGTAATTTTCCAATTAAAATGGAGATGGTAGGTAGTATTTTAGAACATGTTTGTATCCACCCATAGGTTCACCACAAGGGTGCAAGGGAGGGAGAGCCTACTCTCATTCTTAGTCACACTACACCAAGTCGCAACATACAAAGTTTTAAAGTAAAGGATAAGCAAAATTACTCTAGTTATGATGGTTAACAAAGTAAAATCAAAGCATATATGAATTGTAAAAGATTGCAAGAGTGTAGGAAGGTCACTAAAGGCTACCAAAACACTCAGGGAAAGGAAATGACAATGAGAAAATTGGTTCTCTTTGTGTCTCGCGGGTTATGTTCTGCGTTGTCACGAGACCCACACGACTATTTCTGCAAAAGCTGTGAGGGTAGCCTGAAAAATTGAAAAGAGAGGCTTTCAGGTTGTAGACTAGTCTAAGGGATACATGCAAAGATTTGGAAAAATGATGTGACTAAAACAAAATGGAAAATCATTGAGCAAATACCTGCAAAACAGCCAATTAGATGAAAAAATCCAAGCAAGCGGAGTTGTCATTTTGTATGTTGCATTTTGTACCATATGAGTCCCAAATCCACTTATCTTTTAATTGCTTGCTTCCTACAATAAGGTATGGAAACATTGAATGATGTTAATGATCAAATATGGACTAACAAAGCATTGAATTTAATGTAAACAATGCATGAACAAAACAAAACTAGACAACTTGAAACAAGTAAATGAAGCTAAGAAAATCAACAAAGTAATGGGAAATGGGTCCTCTTTATTGATTGTTCGTAGTGGAAGAGTTACAAATGAATTTCAAAGACACTTGAAGAGAATTTCTTGAGCAATGGTTCTCAATAGTTGTCAAGAAGGATTTCTCCTTCTTAATCTCTTTTGTAAGTTCTTGCTCTCTCAAAGAAGCAAATAATAGACTCTCTTAATGGTGGAATCCTCTTAGCATTGGTATGCTTGATTTCTTTGGAGCAATTTTGGCAGCATAACAATGCACAACCTCTTCTTCTTTTTTGTCTCTCCATGCTATTGAATTTATAGAAATTTTGAACACTCTCTCCCTCCTTTGGCTTATCATTAATGTTGT
This sequence comes from Pinus taeda, assembly GCA_000404065.3. NCBI lineage: Eukaryota > Viridiplantae > Streptophyta > Pinopsida > Pinales > Pinaceae > Pinus > Pinus taeda. The sequence goes on from APFE030121052.1 coordinate 25,814, forward strand.
TTACATCATAAATGATATGACACCTACTATCCTCCTTCAATTGAGGCTTCTTGAACCTTAAGGCTTGAATGGTTAATGTTGTCATGTCAAGAGATTGAATCTTCTATAAGAAAATGTGTCTCCCGAGGTGTTGATTGTGCTTTATGTGACCCTCATGACTATAGAAGAAAAAACCACGAGGGTGCATTAACATGTCTTTGGAGCACCCACGAGGGTTGATTTTTAAACCAACTTTAGGAAAACCTTTTAATTTTTCCTTTCATAATGTTTTAAGCTAGAAATATGTCCTTTATACATGTTGCTTACTGAATCTAAGTGCCATTTGTTGTGTACAAATGAGTGTACCATTTTTTCATAATAACACCTATATTAGAAACCATCCTTGAATCTTCTCTTGATATGCTCTTATTTATACCTCCCTACAATGACCAAGACATTGTCTTGGATAACATTGAGCGTTCAAATAATTCCATACAGCATAACACACATATTGGTCCACTTATTCCACAATAAGATATAAATGTGCAAAATTTAGAATTGGAAACAGATCTAATTATAGAAGAGTTTTCTTAGGGAATTGATGTTTCTTCAAGAGATTATTTTCATTTTATTTCATCCTAACCTCATTACTCCTTGTATCCTGACTTTTTTTATGAATATGCTCACAAGGAATCATTTTAAATCCTCTAGAGTCCCATTTTGCTTTGCTAGATTATAATAAGGTATAAGGTAGCAAGGTCTTAAATATGGAAAAGGAAAAGAATCAAATAATTACCTATGTCATTATTTTTTTTCCAATCCTCTGCATGAGAAGAAGAAAATTATATAGGTAATATTATTCATGAAATCCATCCTTTTGATTCATCTCAAGTTATGATGAATAAAAATCCTTGTGTTTTGAATTATCACCAAGGAGAAATCAAAACATCTAATCAAAACGATGGTTCTAATGGTTGTCATCTAGTTAATAATGATCTCACTAATACATCGAATGATGGTATTCCATATAAATTTGTCAATCTTACCAAGACACTGAAATTTGATTGCTCAACATTTGAAGGTTTAGAGACTTGTCAGGAGAATGAGGCAATTCGGTTGTCATTGTTGGTTATGTCAGAACCTCATGGTCTTGATAGGACCCCTGAATTGAATCATGTTGAAATTTTTCCACAAGACTCTCTTCATAACACATTTTTATTGAATACATGCTCATCCTTGAAAGGTTTCTAGGATTATCACTTTACATATCAAGATAAAGTTGTGAATTGAATAGAAGAGTCCTTTCTGGTAAATTCTTCTGCAAGTAAGCAACCTCTTATTTCTCTTGTGCATGGTAAATAGCTAAATATCTCTACTTTTTCACATAGTTTTACATTAGTACTGATCACAAAT
>APFE030121052.1:27912-49252 GCA_000404065.3 Pinus taeda
AGGTCAAAAACAACTTGATCGGCTCCACTAGAAGTTTCACTTCACCTGATCCCAATTTCCTCTTGAGTTAGATTAGGTTTAGGACTAGTTTTACTTTTTGTTGCTTATAACAGTAGTTATGCATGCGAATTTTCTTTTGTAGCTAGTTTTATTTCTTGCATTTGTTTTACTTCTCATGTAGTTCCAATTTGTCTTTGCATGTCTTTAGTCTCATTGAATTGATATTTTAATTTTCATTTAGATTTCTTTCCCTGTATTGCTTTTTCTCTTTCATTCCATTTAATTTTGTTTCCTTCCATTACATTTCTCATTACCTTTTTCACTTAGCTTTGTTTCCTTGAGTTTCTCTTTCTTTTTAAGCTTGTACATAAATACAGCATAAATAGCTTCCCTTACCCTCCTTGCTCAAAATGTTCAAATCCCGATAAATGGTTGTGTGTGGTTGTGATGGTCGCTCCAAGAGGTAATCACTTGTAGACCATAGTATTGAATGACACCCCAAATATTTAGTTTCTATGAGTCTAACTATTTAATAAGGAAAATATGAGTTGATACTCTTGGGAACTCTGATAAGTTCATACGACGTACATCTCTAACAAGAACTTTATTTCCATCCTGGTCCTAAACATTTGATTTTGTGCATTTTAATGTCCACCTATGAGTTGGAGACATGATATGGAGATATGGTAGGAGGGAGAACCCAACTTATAAAATATTTAATTTATGTAAAACAAGAAACAACCCACGTGATTATTAAATGTCATACAAGATTTATCATCCCCAGTGGCGAAAAACGTCCTAATAAAATGTGTTGTGAATTCAACCAAGAAAAAGAATATAATAAAAGGGGAAAAGCATGAAAAAGACTTCCTAAATAGGTGGGCGATGCAAGTAACTTCGCCAAGGATATGGACACTTGCTGGCAGTGAAGGAATGCTTGTGTTTTCTAAGTGAATTACATCGGTGCAATTGACACTCATTGGCAACAAAACAACATGAAAAGTTTTTTTTAAGTTTAGTACATTATAAACCCTCTATCATGTTATCCGTGTTATTGTCGAAGATTTACATGAGTGAACTCTTAGATTAGTGCTCAAGGATTAATGGGACTTAGCTATGAGATAGACAGATGGCACATCTATAAACCTCAAGTGGCTCAAAGTGGTAGCCACAATATCCATTCAATACTTCCTTGCATCATTATGAAGACTCCATCTTGAGAAGGGACAAAGATAGAGATGTTAGATTCTACCAATGATTCGCTAATTATTGTAGCCCCTACAACAACACCCAAAAAATTCACCATGTACATTTAAAAAATTTGGGTCCCCCTTTCTTTTTAAAGTTTTCTTGGTAATCCCTGTTGCATTACTTAGACAAAATCTTTAGAATGACATAACCATCATTGAATGTAGTCAATGAATGAATCATTGACATGCCTTACTTCCAAGATAACTCCACCATCATAACCAAATTTTCATAATAGAGTCTTTATTGAAGATGGCAATCATATTTCTTTGGAAATATGGTCGTTCAGGCTCTTGTTTCAACTAGTGGTAAAAATGACCTCCGGGCCAAATGCAAAGCTGCAAGTATTATATCTCATATTTCAATGAATAATGTCCAGTGAAAAGAGAGGGTTCTCCACATCTAATTAGAGGTTCAAGTTTTATTATGGTCAACAAAACTAGAACCCCTTGATGTGTCGGTCCCAAAGGTTCAAAATCATTGAAATTGGTACATCTAGGAATTCTACAACAAATATCACGCCAAGATGGATCTATACCATTAAGTAACATAAAGCAATATGGATTTATAAGATGAATAAATAGATCAAAAGATCATAGTGAGAGTCCATGAACTCATGGGTATCCTAACATAGATAAAATTAAATGAATGAGGAAACTTGCAGGCATAAAGTAGAAACTTGAGCTTAGAAAAGCCAAAAGGTACAATAGATTTTGGAATGGAAATAAGCTTTCCCAATTTTCGTATTCTAAGATATATGTTTTTTATTTGAAAAATTAGGTGACGTGGAAGATTACTTTCCAGACCAATCTTGTCAAAGAATTCTAATAATGTTGGTTTGAGATGAAAAATTGAAAGGCTACAGTTTCTTAATGTGAATAGCTTGTGCAAAATTATCTTTAACTGCTTCAATATAAATGAGCTCCATGGCCTTACAAGAAGGAAAAGTGTTTGATACCAACTTGACAACTTTTGATAAAACAACATAAATCATATAATACAGAAAATCATACAACATATTAAGGCTTCCAAAAGAGAATTTGTTGGTGGAAATAGTTTGCTAGACGATCTCAATGTTGAAGGCACATTCAAATATCATAGAAGGAAAACAACCAAAATATTGAGGGTGATCTCAGGGATAGAAACAACAACAACAATAAATTGTTTGACTTACAAGCTCAAAGGCCCCTGGAATGGAGAAAGAAAGGAAAAAAACATGAACTATTTTCGTAGAAGAAAACTTCTTGTTGGAAAAAGAAAATCAACATCTTCAAGACCATTCAAAATATACCACAGATTTACTGATGAAAACCATCCTATAGCTCTAAATTCATTCCATGAGTTTACACTACCTATAAAGGGAGATGATTTATCATTGATTAATTTTCCCATCAATATGGTAGTAGAAGAAAGCAGGGAGAATTAGAATGGAAGCCACCTCTTGCCTTTAGTTCCAGATTCACTATGTCCCCAATTTCCACAACCTCTAACTTACCCTAGTGATTCCTTGATTCATTACTTTCCTCGCAGAATGTTGGTATGTAAGGATTATTCTTCATCAGTTTCCAAGCATGAAGAAGTGGTTCCCAATGGATCTTTATTCTCAGATATTCTTGGTAATTTCCATGGCATAATAAGTACAAAATTCATGGTTCCATTTGTCTGAGGCATAGAACTAGATTTACATCTTTGATATGTGGAAGCTAATTCTCATGGAGGCCTACAACAAGTCATTAAAAATAGGAAGTGGAAGATTACAGGAAGAGGACAAGGGATGTGCAACACTGCAATGCACCACAACAAGTAAGCATAGACAAATTACAAAAGGATGTGTCACAACATTGGCACAATAGACAATTGTATTCCACATGCAAATTGTTATAGAATGTGTCCATGCACTACTTACCTTCCTTGTGCCGCAACACAACACACGACCCCAGGATATTCATCATCTTCACGTCACTATGCTACTCCTCATCATGGCATTGTGTTACTCAAAGACATTGTGTTGCACTCCATCAAATTCACGCAAGAGGAAAATTCCTTCATTAAGGTGATAACACAATTATTATATAGAAAGGGCCTTTACAAATTGTAATAAAGAAAAAATCAAATTAATTGGCACAAACATGGCTTAGTCTGGCCGCTTTCTAGAAATACAATTGGGATCCTATGTTTTTACTCGAGCATTTACCTACTGCAACACAAATTCGACAATGAAGCTCGCATGCCTCTCTTCAATTGAAGATATGCTTTTCACAACGCACAAGATAGTATTCTTCTAGTGTTTAAGAGGAAATGGATCAAATTGCTTCCAAAGATGTTATGGGAGTTGAGATGTGATAAACTCAATACATCCAAGGTTATATTAAAGGTTCTTATTCATATTGGTTGTTCTTCTCTTGTAAATTCCATGTTGCATGTAGAATATATATAATTACAGCCAATGTTTATGTCATTTTTCAGTATGTATCTATCAACATGTCAAAATAAAAAAATTCAGCCTATGCTCCATTCTTAAAACTTCCAAAGGTTTGCTAGGAGCATGTGGTTCATTCTATCTATAATTATTCAAATTTCTCTTTGACATTCCTTGAATCTTTGGCCCATCGTTGTTATTATCACCAATTGGATTGGAGTATAATGATACACATAATTCAAGTATTGCAAGCATCTTTCAACAAAGGTCATATCAAGATGGAATTTCAACTTAACTTCTTGCTTACACTTGTTGTGTCTTGACAGGTTGATCACAATAACCCACTAGTACCTTCTGAAAGTAAGGAAAGTGAGAGAGCTCTTGGTCTAGGGATTGAAAGATACAAGGTTATTACCCACAGTGTTTCTTTTTGTCTCTTTGACATGGGTGATGAAATTCTTGTGTCGCATCTTGGGCAACATACAATCTTTCAAGAGCTTTCTCATAAGCTGCCTCTTAACATCACTTGTGCCTTGCTCGGGGTAGTGGTAATGCTCAACTTAAAAATGATGCAACTACATGTACAATTTATTGATGTTTTTCCTTAGTATATATATGACTACATGATAAATATCAATTGTAACATACAGGATCACATGATGAACAAGGATACCAAACAATTAAAGCTCCCTTATAAATATTATAAGTTGCCTTGCAAAAAAAATAAACATGTTCTTTATAAATGAAAAGCTTACAAGTGGTGCTAAAACTTTTGGAATCATATGTATTAGAAGGTTCTGAATCTCAATATGAGAACTTAGAACATCTAGGTGTAGTTTTGTGGGTTGTTATGCAAATTTATAAAATGAAAATGTTACAAACTTCCAGTTTGTGAGTTGTCAACTAAGACCATTTTAAAGAATATAAAGGGATTTCAAGTTTCTCTACATGTGAAAATATTTAGTGAAGTGGAAGAGTTGGTGGATTCTTGTCATCACCTTCACCATAGGTAAAAATACAACAATGGGTATTCTCCCAGGAATAATTGGTTCTGAAGAGGGAGTTAGGAGTCTTGCTAATCATTCAAAGGCTCTTTTACCTCCATTTTTTCATCTTGTTGGTGATAAAAGGGAGTTTAAACAACCAACCTTGAAAGCCCTAGTTAATCTGTCACGAGAGACTGCATTATCAGGAGAATTGATTGAGGTTGGGATGATAGAAAGGGCTATAGAGATTTCAGGCAAGGAAAATATATGCATAAGTCAGTTATTTCTAATGCTTCTTGTCAATCTCACACAACTATATTTAGGAATTGAGTACCTGCTTTAGGAAAGGGATAAAAAATTGCAAAGTCTTTATCTAGCCAAGATTATAAGGCTATTTAGCATATCTTCGACATAAAATGAAGTAACTAAAGATTAATAAGGATAATGAACATTGTGGTAATGATCAATTGGCTTTATTATCATGCTATGATAATGGTTTGGTTTTTTTAAATATAGTAACAATAACACCAAGTGAAATCTAGAAGATCTGTAATCAAAATATTGATGAAGTTTTCCTAGATGCCCAATTAGGAGTTGTTGAGTGTTGGCGTGATCCCAAGAAAGAAGTGTGTCATGAGCTAGTTTCAAGGCTTAGAAAGAAGTGAATTGGCATATTGAACATGTATCTCTTGAAATAGTATATTATGAAGAAATTACAACAACTATGAGGTGTGTACGAGGAACCATGCTACTCTATTCAAATTATTGATGGACAAGGTGTCTTCAGTGAAGTTGATCTTAGTATTTTCATGAAGGATGTGGAGTTGTAAGGATGTGGCCTTTCGTATGTTGTTGTTTCTATTATGGGTCCTTAGAGCAGTGGGAAGAGCACTCTTTATTGAACCATATTTTTTCATACAAATTTTAGGAAGATGGATGCCTTTAAGGGGAGGAGCCAAATAGCTCAAGATATATGGCTTTAAAACATTTTTGGAATTAAGCCTTTCAGAATAGTTATGGACTTGGAGGGTATAGATGGGAGAGAAAGAGAGGATAATACAACTTTCAAGAAGCAGAGGGCACTTTTGCTTTAGCTTTTTTAGACATTGTGTTGATAAATATGTGGTGTCATGACATTGGCCATGAATAGGCTACAAATAAGCCATTGTTGAAAACAATGTTCCAGATTATGATGCACTTATTTAGTCCCCATAATACAACATTTCTTTTGTTATTAGGGAAAAGACAAAGACCCGTTTAGAAGTTTTGGAACCCAATCTTTGTGAAGATATTTAGAAGATCTAAGATTCCTTTCCAAAGCCCCTAAGCACAAAGTGACCCCACTTAGTGAGTTTTTAATGTTGAGATAACAATGTTGTCGAGTTATGAAGAGAATGAAGTGTTGTTTAAAGAACTGGTTGCCTTTCTAAGGTAGCATTTATTCCACTCCATTGTTCCTTTTGGACTTGTTGGTGGTAGAAGAGTAGTTGTTCTTGAACCTCTTCCTTTTAGCATATAACATATCTAGAAAATTATCAAAGAAAATAAAGATCTTGGCTTTCTCTCTCACAAGGTGATTGTTGCAATTGGTCGTTGTGAAGATATTACAAAGGAAAAAGTTGATCACTTGACTAATGATAAGGATTGGCATGAACTAGGGAGAGAGGTACAGTTTGGGCTAGTTCCAGGATGTGGGAAGAAACTGAGTACAATATTGAACACATATTTCTCAGGTTATGTGGTTTATTTTGAGAAAAGTGTAAGGACCAAAAAAACGCTAACAAATGGTCACTGAATCATTAAATCCTGTGTTTCCTGCTTATCAAACTATGTTGGGGCATCTCCACTTAGGAGATTTGAATAGGTTCATAAAGGAACTTGAAGAGTTTGTTAAAAGTGGGGGAGGGTTTGAATTTGTTGTTAGGCACACTACAAAAGGTGTCATGGGAAAATTTGATTAGGGTTGTTAAGATGTAAAATTTGATCAAACATCTTGGGATTCATCCAAATCTCTATGTGTTACTCAATTTTATGATATTGGAACTAAATATGTGACATAAATTAATAAGCATTCGTTGAAGCGGTGGCATCTCTTCTTAAGTCTACATCTCCAGACACTTGGTCGAGCATAAGAAAAAAAAATGAAAAATGAGATAGAGGAGTAGTATTTCAAAGCAATAGGTATCACTCCTAGAACTCACAAGTGCAATGAACCATAAATTACGTCCAACAGAAAATCATTCTAGCACATCCTAAAATACTTGAACTTTCATGGCTCGATAATTTATACTTAGCCAAAATGCAAAGTCATATATCACCTAAAAATTATGCTCAACAATAAAAATTGGTCTCAAACTCCATACGTACCATTATCAAAACAAGGCTTATCTTGTTATGACAACATCACAAATGAAGCAGTCACTTGCATGACAAGGGAGAAGCAAGGGCATATGATAACCTCATCCAACCTATTTCTTTTGTCATATTGTAAATATTATTTTGTCATAATTATTAAAATAGTAAAATGCCAAAGTCATGTAAGAGTAAATATGAATTGTAAAAGTCACTAGGAATGAAAAGCCATGAGGTAGTTGAAAGGTCATGAAGAATGAATGTGAAGAGACACCTACCCATCTGTATAAATATACCCTCATGCATCTATCAAAGTTTTTATAGCACTTGGGACTTCTAACATTTAGGGGGTTGTTAGCACTTAGGTATCTTTGAGCACTCTTACTCTTGGTATTTTTGGACTGAGTTGTGGCGAGGCTTGAAACTTATTTAAGGGATGGTATGAGAAGCTCACCTTCCACTATTGGATCTTGATGCACTTTTGATACATGTATTTTAGTTTTCAACATTATCAATGAGAAGCTCTTCCCTTTTGGCAAGATTCATGTGCACTTTCATGATGGTTGTAATGACTATCTCATACTTATATTATGTGTGTGTGTCTTCTTTCACATAAATTATATGTCGCTGAACTAATTTGTGGATTATGACTCACATATTTTCTAATGAATATTTGCTCTTTCATTCCATGCATTGCACTATTTATTAGTTTTGAACTACAATACAATTAGTTTTTAGTGCTCTCCTTACTCGTGTATGTCTTGGATGGTTTTAGCTAACTAACGACTCTTGTGATGTACTTGGTCTTATTGTTGTGTTGTCATACTCTTTTATTGTGTATTTCAAATTTATCATCTATGAATTGGTTCATATTCATACTTCATATATTTCATACTTGACTTCACATTAATATCTCTTCATTCATAACCCAAGAGGAAAGAAACAAACATGGTCGCAGTCAGACCCACATATTGGATGGGACTCTTATCCCAAACTATGTGAGGTCTAATTTGGAATTCATACCAGGGAGACACCCTAACCATTGGTAATTCATTTTGATCCGTCAACAATGTCATAACCAACCAAGCATTGTAGTATTATAAACTTTCATATCGTCAATTCCTTTTGTATTTTGAGGTCCTTTCTTGGTATAACTATAAATCTTGGATGAATTGGTAATGTGTGAATTTTCCAAAGTCACTAGGGGAGGTGTCTCCTCTTCATCTCCTCCACCAAAGTGTCGATCATTACTCTCTCCTCTAATATGGATAATATTTCTTTTCCTATAACTAAAATACAAACTCGGGTAAGCTTGTGGTGTTGAAGTTGGTTGAGCACTAGTAGAATTTTTACCTCTTTATTTAGTTTTCCCTCCCATGTTGGTGTTGGTTTCCATGATTACTTGTGTAGCAAGGGTTGATACATACTTTTCTTTGGATGGGCTTATGTGACTTTATCTACTTTCTTCCAAAATCCTTGTAAATAAATTCATGTGTCTCACCATATCTATATGCTTTGAACATATACCTTCGGGGTCAAATCCCTGGATAGGTTTTGCTTCATTAAAATTTAAAGAATTCAGTAACTCAAAGAATTCTACTAGATGACCATAATTTATTGCACTAATCTTTGCAATGGTAAAAGGTAAATAGAGGAATTGTTTTTCCTTCTTTCTTTCAAATAAAATTAACCATGGGTGGTACTCTCACCAAATTTCCACAGCAAAATATCTATCAAGCACAAACTTAGGTATTAAGAAGGGTTTATCTCGAAATCTATTAATTTTGACCAAGATAGTGTCTCCCTTCTCCTCATGTATTCCCTTTCCTCACAGGAAAGTCTATGTTTAAGTAGAAATCTTTTGGGGATCTCATTGAGTCAGCATATAATTGACTTCTTTAATAAATACATCTTGAATTTGACAAAATAAAAATGAGGCCTTATGCTTCCATGGTGTAGGATACCAAAATTATATTGAATCCACATCTAACTTTAAATTACTTTTATGTGGTAGCCTGTGAAAGTATGGCATGTGACAAGAGTCATAACTAGATAAGCAGACATGAAATATCTCTAAGTCTTGAATAAATTTTCTAACTAAAATAAATATGATTCAAGGTGACCTTTGCCTAGTTGAAGAGGGCATCTCTCTTAAAGGAATAATACAATACATACAAAAATGGCCTTGGAGCAATTGATATAATTTCTTATCCCATTAGCTGTGTGAATACCCAAGAGAAATATCTAAATGGATCAACAAATATAGAGATCAATAAAGAAATGATGGGCGGGACCAGTGTTGAGTGTGGAAAGAATTCCATTCATCTTGTCGCCTTGAGAATTAAGAAAAGCGTCAATTTAAAGCATTATGAGTTGTATGGTAGGTTCTAGTAAGTTAAATATTCTCCTAAAGACTTTCAGAGTCAGGGGAATTGGATTTTTCTTGATTCCAATCTCAATATTGCTGGTCGTCAAGTCAAATTGTCTGGCACAGAGATAAACCACCTCTCTAAAGTTGAACAATTCAGGAACACATGTAGTGTTCGCCAACCCCATGGTCCAAATTATGTTGTTTTGCATTTTTCTAGGGCTAGATTCAAATACCAATTATATGTAGTGGACCAGTGAAAACTCTTTTCTATTCAAGTGAGTGAATTAATTGTATCCCCATAAAATGCTTCCTTCTTTCTTTTGTTGGCCATTTATTCAATGTACTTAGAGATGTAAGAGAGATCAAGATAGCTTTAGTGGAGCTTAGTTGTTACATCCTCGTTCTTTAGTGCAATTAATAGGATGATACTATTTTTCATACCACTTCTGTTAGGCCATTTGAAATAATAATGGGAATTTAATGCTTATGGTCGATCTCCTCGTGAGGTGATGAGGAGTAATTCACGTAGTACAATATCAAGCACCTAAAGAGAGATTCACATAGTACCATATTAAGCACTTCCTTTACCTCGAGGATCAAACTTCCTTCAATGGGATTTTCATTAACCTCGAAATGAGGCAATGGTAGATTTACTTAAATATTTGAAGTGAAGTGAGTCAGGTGGCCTCTTGATTTTTCACATCTGGAGAATTATCATGCATGTGAATCAATGTATGTGGAGGAATGGGTGTGCGAAATGTTGCAATGTGTAAAGGATAAGGATTTGTGGTGCTAAGGTGTGCAGAGGTTTGATTGTGCAAGAAACATATGAATGAAATCCTTTTGCACATTAAAATCTGGCCAAGTACTAAGTGCAAAGACAATGTGTGCAAAGGAAAGATTGGTGCATAGAGATAACTTGTGCAGGTTTCCTATGCACAAACCCGTAGGAAAAAAATAAGCATGGAGCTTGGTTATAATGCATAGAATTTGAATCAACATGTGCTTCCTACTACATATAGTGACCACTTGCAAGTTACTAAGAACCCAAAATATAACCAATAGCATGTTTCATTGGGCTATGGAGTCAAAATATACAAATGGATAAAACTATATACTAGGTGAATAGGTACAATGTTATACACTTCAACAGACAGGAAGATGTTTGAATACCTATTAGGTAAAGAAATGTTTGAGATGTTACCTGTTAACAAGCAATCTCAACAATTGATCATCCATTCCCTTCAAATGTAAAAATTGAAACTATTAATTCTTTCGATGATATATGGTCCAATCCATAAAACATCAAACTTCTTATATATTGAAAGCTTCTCGTTCGCTTTATTCCACAATAGAACTAGTTGGCTTATTGAAAAAAAGTATTTTATGTTGCGCTTTATTGAAATTCCTGGTTACAACCTCATGTTTACTCTTAATTTTCCTAAAGGATTGCTCCCTTTGTTCTTATAATGGAGTTAATCGATGAAATCCAACATGAATAAGTGTGATTATGTCTTCATCATGCATATGTTTTGCTATGATGAGCGCATTGCTTTCCATATGTACAGGTAGTCTTGCTTCATTTCAATATACTAAACAAAATGGTGTTTGGTTGATGCTTACTTTTGGAATATCTTGCAAGCCCATAAAGCATTTAACAACTTTTTGTGCGAATTCTTTTGATTCTATGTTATAGTTTCTTCATAATATGAATCATAGTTTTGTTTGTAGATTCAGTCAAACCATTATCTTATGGATAATAATTGGAAGATTTCCCTATAATTATTCCATGTTTTCCACAAAAAAATTGTAAACATGGATCTAATAAATATAGATCCATTACTTGTGATAATTTTTTTTGGAACACCAAATCTTGTGAGGAAGATCTCTTCTAGAAATTGTCACTAGGTGCTTCATCTTAGCTTGCTTTAAGGTTACTACTTCTAGTCACTTGGTGAAGTAATATGTTGTTGTTATGATGTAAGCATGCCAACGCTTTATCTAGGGTTAATTGTATAAATAAATTTCAATCCCCACTGAGTGAAAGGAATAGATACAAAAATAGACTTTAAAAACATATAGATTTCATTTTGCTTTCCTGAGAAATTTTGAAAGGAGAGACACTTCCTTATGTAATGAGCGTGACTCTAAAAAGTGTAAGCCAATAAAATCCAACACTAATAATTTTATGAGTTGTCATGACAGGAGCACAATTCCCTCCGCATATGCCTTCATGTGTTTCTCTAATTATTTCAAGGGTTTTTTGCCTTAGAAAGGCATTTTGGTAATACTCCATCAATGTTCATTTTGAATAAAACCCTAGATACAAATACATAAGAATTACATCTCATGTTTAAGGCTCTTCTCTCTTTTCCTGTTTTCTCGTTTGGAATTTGTCCTAAATTAAAATAAAACAGAATATCTTTGTACCAATCAAAGGTTTGTAGCAAATCATGTTAATTTTCTTAGTTATAAAACCTAGTATTCACTGCTTCAACCCCTTCAATGAAGTTACATAAGCCTTGTCCCTTCATAGATTTTAGGGACTTGATCTCAAAGTCACATTATTGTATGTTGGCCAATGATATATCCCATTTCCATTCTCACAATTATTGTTTTAGCACCATTTTAATAGGAAAATATGTTATTACATGCGATGTCAAAATGTAGCTTCTAAAGTATCAAATACCTTTAACTAGGGCACAAGCTTGTTTTTCAATCAAAGAATACTTTAATTCATGTTCTTGTAATGACTTACTCATGAAGGAAATAAGATGTTCCTCTTTTGTGTCCTTCTATTGAGTCAAGACTACAATAATATTTTTGTCTAATGCAAAGGTGTACAAGACAAAATTTGTTGTGAAGTTAAGGCTAGCTAAAGCATGAGTAGAGGCTATTGCTAATTTTACATCATCCAATGCCTCTTGAGTTTCTTCTATCCATTCAAACTTATAATCCATCTTCAACAATTTGTTGAGAGGTTTAAAAACATATGCATAATTTGGAACAAAGTGTCTTACAAAATTAATTTCCCCCAAAAATGATTGGATTGCTTTTCTTATAGTGGGATGCTTTAGTTTGTATATTTCTTTGACTCTCTTTGAGTCTATAAAAACCCCTTTTTGTCTCACTATGTGACCAATCAATCTCCCCTCTAATACAACAAATAAACTCTTCTTATGATTAAGGGACACTCCACATTGTGTACACCTTTTGAAAAACTTCTTGTGAATGAGCCTAGTGCGACGTATTGAGTCTAGAATACACCATTAGGTATTCTTAATAACCTGCCATGATTTTTATTATAATTTATTTAAATGTGTAATCCATGGCTACTCTATGAAATGTTGCCCCATAATGTTTCAATCGAAACAATGTTCAAACATAAGCAAAAGTTGCCCATGGTGTAGTGAATGTAGTTTTATGCCTACCCTCTCTCGCCACTAATATTTGATTGTATCCCGAAAATCCATCTAACATCAACATTACCATCACTCTAATAACTTGTTGCAATAGCCTTTCCATATTTCAAAGGGGATAATTATATTTTAGGGATGCTTTCATAAGATTATGGAAATCAATACATAACCTTATTTCTCCATTCTTCTTTCCGACAATGATTGGATTTGTAATCCATTCAAAATGCCTTATTGGAAAAATAATTCCAACTTTTTCCATTTTTTCAATTTCCAATTTAATCTAAGGTTTTTGTTTCATATTAATTATCCATGACTTTTGTATAACTGGTTTAACCCCTTATTCTAAAGGAATGACATGTTATACAATCCACCTATCTCTTTCAAATCTTGATATGTCCACACAACTACATTATTTCTTAAACAAGGTGACATATTGATCAACTTCATGCTAAGTACAAATTGTCCCAAGATTTAACCATTTAGGTGCTTTAGAAGTTCCAATATTTATCTTTTTAACTTCTTGGATTTTCTTACTTGATGATTCTTCTGACGATTAGAACATCTATATTTGATCATTACGATTAAACATTGATTCTAGAGACATTGGTATCTTTTCTTTTTTTCTAATATTTCTTCATTCTCTTCATCTTCTCAAGCAATAAATTCAATGATATGTTCTTTGATATCAAAAACTTGCCAATTTTCCAAGTTGTCTGGGACAAATAAGTGAAATAAAACCTCAACCTAATATGAATAATTTGTTAACTCATAATTGAATAATGAAGTTGTCACTACTAAAGGATCATTTTATTTTATTTTGTTCCTTCGAGGAAAAAATATTCTGAAAGAATCAAAACTTTGCAATAGCTCCCAAATTCTTTTTACGTAGGATTTTAATTTAGTCTTCTTGATATTATACTTATTGTTGATTTGTTTGACAATAAGATCCATATCTCCAAAAACAATAATATTTTTAATTATCCTTTGTTGAGTTAGAAGCAAACCTTGAACTAGCGCCTTATATTCTGCTTCACTATGTGTACATGGAAGTTGTAAACAAAAGGCATATGGAAACCATTCTTCATTTGTGACATGGAAAATTATACCAACTCTTGATACCATGTTTGATGAAGTACCCAAAGAACATTTTCCATTTGCCCTGAGATAAACTTATACCAATATTTTTTTTGTAAGTTCAGCATTGGTGAGGCTACATCATGGTTATGTCCAAGAATAACACCTAAATAAGATGGGGAATTGAACTAGTGACTTAACATCTAGGAGTGCCTTAATAATGCACCTAGTCACTATCTATCAAAGACCTCGTGGAATAAACTTACACCACTATTATTTACAATATTTACAAAATTGAATATGGCATATTTGTCAGGGCCATTGTCAATGTATCCAATTGCTTGATCAACCACTTTCTTTTCAAAAACGGTTAGACTCCTCAATTCTCCTTGTACTCTTCTCATGCAACCATTCTTACTTAGAAGCATCATGAAACTTCCATTGTTCATCATATATCCTCCTAAAGGAAAACTCCACTCTCTTCCCAAGTCAAGTCCATATACAACATGTAGGTCCACCACTACTATGGTAAAGACAATAGTGATGTTTGGTGCTAAACTTATAAAAGCACATAAATCTCTAATTTCATCATAAGTTGGTACCCTTCTGGAATTGATTACACAAATACTTTTAGTACTCTCATAATATTAGGTGTAATCTAGAATAATTTCTTTCATGATATGAAGTGGCATGATGTTATTTGTTGCACCATTGTCCACTAAATGTATGAACTATGAATTTTCCAATGAGATGTAGAAAGGAGGTATTTTATCTTGATTTTTTATAGGAGGGGTAGAATTCTTTTGTTCGTGTGTTATAATAGGTGCTTCTACCCTTGTATTGTATGCATCTTCATTTACAAGAGCTTTGAGAAGGTTTTTTTTTGCCAAGGAAACTTAATCACTTTTGAAAATATTAGAAATATCTGGAGTTTATGTAAGTCGTCTATGATGTTATAAGACATTTTAGTTGGATTGAATGGATTTTTGGTCTTGATTTGAATTGATTTAAATTTCTATTATCGCGTACTTTTTTGTGTCGATGTTTCTTCTTAACTCCTCATATTGGTATGTTGATATGGGACCTTTGTTTTTACTTTATTAAACTAAGCTCAATATTGAATAATATTCTCTTATTCCATGAGCTTTTTATTTTCTTCAAGAAGTGTTTCCTCTAGTGAAGATACTTGGACATCACCCATATCCATGGATTCTAAGGTGGTCAAGTTCTCATCCTTACGAATTTGAGGTGAATTTGTGTCTTCCTCCTCTTATATTTATTCTTCTTCCATAGCTAGAGGGCTTGGATTATGAGATCTCGGTGGCCTTTGTCCCCTTGGAGGTACATCATTGACATTTTGACCTCAATGAAGCCTTTCTCTGAAACCATAAGTTGGTCCTCCAACATTATACTGAGGTCATGTCCTCTGCTCGTCTCCTCTTCTTAGTTGTATTATTTCATTCGACATCTACTTAACCATTTTGTTTAGTTGAGCAAATTTTGAATCGACCTTTGAAGAAGATGAATCTTCCAATGCAGGGACATTTCGTACATTGGAAGGGATTCCATAAAAAAAGCCCCCTTCCAACCACTATATCATGATCACTTCACACTAGTTTCTTCGTTTGTGTTATCTTCAAAGAAGACATCCCTCTTTGTACTTTTCCTATAATAATATCTAGATTGGTGTTGCTTTCTAGCATGTCTTCTTCCATCTCTTGCACTCTTCTCATGGCATCCAACAATGTATTGATATGCATAGATTTTATAGTGTACCTGACATTTGCAGACATCACATTCATCCAAAGACAACTAGGTCATTAGGGTGAGTTTCTTGTAGTATCTGCTATAAAGCCTTAAAGAATTTGAGATCAAAATCTTTCATCTTTTCATTCTTCTCTAAATGGATACGAGTGAATTGAGTAAGTAAGGTATGGTATGCAATGGATTGGGCATATCTTCCTATGAAAGGTTGTTCAATATCATCAAAGGAAGTTATTGGGGCAGAATAAATAGAAAGATACCAATCATAAGCAATTTTTATCAGAGTTTGAAGAAATACTCTAACTATAACATATTCATGTACAATTCCTTCGATATCACAAATGGTCAGGAATTGGTCCATGTGCTTATTGGGTTTCATAATACCATCCCCATTAAATACATCTATAACTCTAGAGGGTATAGTAGGAACGAGATTTTGTTCACCTTGAAAGGCAAGATGACTCACCCTTCTTCTCCTCGAATTATCAGCCTCTCGCCTTTGATTTCTTTGATTGTCGACTCCTTGTCTTTCTTCCCATCTTTCTTCATGATTTGACATCTTTTCCTTTTCAGGTGAAAAGAAAAGATAACTTTATTTGTTCTTAGAGTTACCAACATTTTCAACAAGCTTATTCTTTAATCTCCTTGTCAGTGGCCTTTTTGGATTGTGTGCTTAATCCTCCAACTTCAATTTATCTCTTCTTGAGTTTGCATAGTCTCCAAGACTAAGTTGTATTATTAATGCAATATGCTCCTAACTCTTCAAGTTTGATGGGAATGTGAGGTTGGTTTGTATGAGGATGAGTTTTCTGCTGGGAAAATAACATTTCTTTTCAATGCTCAATATGGTTTCCAAAAATGTTGATGTTTTTTCCTTAAAGGGGGAATAGTCAAATTCCTAGGGTTTGTTTCCATAATCCCGCTACATTTGTAAGGAGGTGGTTATCCTCTATTTAAACGCACTCATACATAAACCTTGAATATCAAAGATCAAATGTTCAATTCATGCACTTGTGAGTGGACTAGATGTTATTTCAGAAAGAAAAATAAAATACATAATAAATTAATTTCTTATCATTTCATTCCATATTGTCATCCATAAGCATATGTGAGGAAACATATTTGAAGTTGATTCAAACATACAAAAATAGATTGCATTGGCCCACATTCAGAGAGCTATATAATGATATCATGCATTTGAAATCACCAACATAGGAAAACATCCACAAGATTCCTACTTCTTATTTGGAAATTAAAGTTTCAAATCACAAATGAAATGATTCCCAACATAAGCTCTCTACAGAGTCAAAAAATAATATACGAACTTGAAGTCTCATAATAGAGTTAAGTGCTCAAAGCACAATAAAAAAATCTTGTTACTTAATCATTAAAATGAAATGCATTCACTCCCTAATGGGACTAGGGTTGGGCTCCCATGAACCAATAGTAATGATAAAGGGTACCTAGAAGAAGGAAATATAGTCAAAGATTGGCTTTATAAAACATGCAATAGTTCAATAAAGTGGGATTAATCCAAGAATGAGAAGACATAAGGGAATTGCTCTAGAACAATTACACTCATAAAATTGAAGAAGGATAAAATGTGGAATGATTAATCCCCTATTGTTGAAGAAGGATCTAGTTTATATGGCTGCAGGAAATATTTTTATCCCAACTGCTTGGGTAGTGATTGAGGATTAACAATTTATAGTAATGATTGGTGTAGCCATTCATCAATATATTCTTTCATGGGAGGAATGGTGATATATTGCTTTACACCTAACTTAAAGATATCTTCCTGTATTTCTCGTTCATCTAATTGTAGTTGTCTAGACGTATATAATTAGTCCTCATTGTCATTAACAAAAGTAACCAACCACTTTTTAATTTGGGCCTCCGAAAAATCTGTTAAATTGTCAAATTCAGAACCCAATGATGTTGTAATAATATTTAATTCTTCTTTTAATATATCTTGGGTAATCGACGAAAGTAAGAATTACTGAGTTTTTTTTAACAATCGCTGGAGCGCGCGCGCGGAGCTGAAGACCTAGCCGCCCCCTGCTGCTGCCCGACGCCGTCGCCTCGGCCTGGGCTGCGAGGCCTGTCTCTGGGCCTTGGCAGCCATGGCTACTCTTGCGCCCCCCCTTGGAGATGCGGAGAAAGCCTTCTCTACCCTGGTAAGATCCCTCCCCCCTGCTCGCCCTAAACCATCAATCTCCAAATTCGTCAAGAAGCTGGATATTATTCAGGAAGTGCAGCTGCCTCCATCTCTTCCTCGAATGGCAGCCTTGTCTCTTGCGGAAAAAGGTCTCATAGGACAGTTCACAGGATTGTGGCCCTCACCAAAAACAGTGCAGCGATGGGTGGAACGAAATTGGACCGATAAATCTCACGGAAAGATCTCGATTCGTTTTTGTGGCAAAGGTTATTATACATTTCACTTTGAGACCAAAGAAGACAAAGACCTGATATTCAGGAACGGGCCCTATTTCATGGATTCACGAGGGCTGTATCTCAACAAATGGACCCCTAATTTCGATCCTGAGCTCGACATCCCCAGTGCAGTTCCTGTTTGGGTCCACCTTCCTCATCTGCCCTTACACTGCTGGGGAGACGAATCTGTCAAAGCTATAGGGAATGCCGTCGGGAAATACATTGACAGAAGTGAACCAAAAGACAACATGCAAGCTTGTGCGAGGATCTGTGTCGAAGTGGATCTCGGGAAAGGCCTGCCGGAGGCCATTAAGTTAAAGGTGGACGAGTGGAGCTACATTCAACAACTTGACTACGAGCAAATTCCATTTAAATGCAAGGTATGCCATGAATATGGTCATTTTGCTAATAGATGCTCTAAGATCACCAACCTGGAATCAGAAGACCGTGGAGACCAATGGGAAACCGTCAAAAAAAAGAAAGCAACTCCCTCATCCAAACCTGCTCCCTCTGTTGATATCCCTGGCTCTTCTTCCCTCCCTCCCAAACCCCCCTCCTCCTCCCCTCCCTCCAACCCTTCCCTAGACCCTCCCTCCCCCTCAACATCCAACCCCTTCCTCATTTTATCCTCCGAAGAAACCCTTCCTGAAAATCCCTCCCTTGATTTGACCGACCCTTCAAAAGTCCCATTATCCCTCTCTCAGCCCGCCTCGGATCCTCCTCCCCCCAAAACAACAAGAAGCTCTTCCAAGGATATTGGCGCCTCTAGTGACCTTCACAAGAAATTAGGACCAGGACGGAAAACAGCAAAGCAACTTCGTGAAGAGAACATTCAAAAAGATATAGCCCTTGGACTTCAAACGCCAATGGACTCCTTCTTCACAGGGTCTAAATAGACAGAATCATCAGGAAAAGACTATGAGAGGCGAGCACCTCTGCGAACAAATGTCCCATGATGAAGCTCCTATCATGGAACAGTAGGGGTATGGGGCACCCCTCCAAATCAGCTGCCCTTCGAGATCTGATCCAATCAGAAAGGCCTGATATTATTTTACTTCAAGAAACTAAACAGAGTCAAAGTGACATGCAGAAAATTGTGGACGCTCAAAAAAATTTCTTAGGGATCAGCAATGACTCTAGAGGAGCTTCAGGAGGAGTTGCGGTCATGTGGAGCAGCCATCTCTGGGACTGTAAGTCATTTTCCCTTAATCAAAATTGGTTAAAGATTAATTTAGTCCAAAAAGATGAGAGCTGTGATATCATTATTTACAATGTTTATATTCCCAATCAATTTAGAGAAAAGGAACAATGTTGGGAAGAATTGAAAGAAGACATTAATAAGGAACAGAATCCAAATGTCATCCTAGCAGGGGACTTAAACTTAGTCCTCCATGCTAATGAAAAAAGAGGAGGCAACTTTCTCCATGATCCCTGCAGAAATCAACTTGAGGGAATAATGTCTGATCATGAGCTGATGGACATCATTCCTAAAAACCGAAAATTTACTTGGAATAACAGGAGGTTGGGACCAGGTAATATCATGGAACGTCTAGACAGAATTCTAGTCAATATCTCCTTGCTGTCCACCTTTGCCGCTGCCCACTCCAAAGTCCTCAGCTCTTCAGTCTCGGACCATTACCCAATCATGCTAACGCTGGACTCCCATGTTCAATTAGGACCAATTCCATTCAGGTACAATCCTCTCTGGAGAAATAACGTTGTGGCAGTAGACATAATAGAAGGAACCTGGAAGCAGCACATCGAAGGCTCCCCCAGCTTCATCTGGGAAATGAAAATAAAAAATAAAAAACACAAGGAAAGCTCTAAAAGACTGGGCCAAAATCAGTTATAAAGAGCCTGAAAAAATAAAAAAAAAATTACAGCAAGAATTGGATAAGATTCAAATCCAAATAGAGCAACAAGGGCTCACACCTCAGTTGAAAAAAAAGGAATGGGAAACACAAGGACAGCTAATGCGCACTAAGAGAGAGGAGGAAATCAAATGGAGAATTAAGTCAAGACAATTGTGGCTAAAAGAAGGAGATAAAAACACGGCATATTTTCACAAGCAGGCAACAGTCAGAAAAATTAGGAACAATGTAACTTCAATAACAGATTGCAATGGCAGCCACCATAATGATCAAGAAGCTATTAAAAGAGCAGCCTCTCTTCACTTCAAAAAATTACTCTCAGAAAATCATGAAGAGTCCGACTACTCGGATCTGCTACAGCATATCCCAAAAGGAATTTCGCAAGAGATGAATGACAGTCTGAACCAGGAAATCACGGAGGATGAAATCAAAAAAACCATTTGGACCTTACAGCCGGACAAGTCTCCAGGTCCAGATGGTTTCCCAATTAATTTCTATAGAGATTTCTGGTATCTAATAAAAAAAGATCTTGTTAAGATGCTGAGGGGAATCCAAAGAAAAAAGAAAATGGGGGGATTCACAAACTCCACCTTTCTTGCGCTAATCCCCAAGGAAACCCAGCCTACTACCTTCTCCAGGTTTCGCCCCATATCTCTATGCAATACATCTTATAAAATCTTTGCAAAAATCATAGCTTCCAGGCTCCAGCCCCTCCTTCCTTCTCTCATCTCTGAAAATCAAGGAGGTTTCCTCTCCAATAGACAAATCCATGATTCAATAATCCTCGTTCAAGAAGCCATCCATTCGAGTATATCCAGACAAGAGAAAGGCTTTGTCCTCAAGCTCGACTTAGCCAATGCCTTTGACCGAGTCAGACATTCCTTCTTGTTCGCGGTCTTGAGGAAAATCGGATTTAGCTCATCCTTCATCAGCACCATTGCAGCATGTATTTCTGACCCGTGGATTTCTCCTTTGATCAATGGGCGCGCTTGTGATGCCTTCCAATCGTCCAGAGGGTTAAGGCAAGGATGCCCTCTCTCCCCTTATCTCTTCATCTTGATGGCTGATTCTATTAGCAGAGCGCTAGACTACAATAGAAGAGTGGGTCTCATCTCAGGCATCAAATATGGGAATGGAGTCAAGAACATCAACCACTCCCAATTCGCTGATGATACCCTTCTGATAGGGGGTGCCTCAACTACTATTGCAAAACGATTCAAAGCCCTCCTTGACAAATTTATGGAGTTCTCAGGGGGAGAGATCAATTATCAGAAAAGTTGCATCTATAGTTGGAATATCTCCACTCAAACTGCTCACAGTATAGCCAATATCTTTGGAGTTGCTCACAAAGTTAATTGGGACCACTTTACCTATCTTGGAATGCCGGTGAGTATGGGGTCTCT